>CAIGRP010127524.1:0-42135 GCA_903798385.1 Fraxinus cuspidata | reverse complement strand
CAACTCCAATCAACCACCGCCTGCTAAAATTGGGGATTTCTTCCAACACTACCACACCCAAAGAAACAACCCAACTACCTTGCAGAAAATCCCCAAACCACTGCACCACCACCACCACTATACCAACCAGAAACAGATGCAGAAGAAGAAAAAGAGACAGAGACGGAGAAACGACAATGGCGCGAGGGAGATGAAACGGCATTCACAGCGAAGCGCCGACGATGACGAAGAGATAGAAGGGAGAGAAAAGAAGAGAGAGAAGGCAGATCGGAAAATAGAAAGCCGTTCTCAGCATCATCTGACGTCAGCAGCATCGATCGGCGCATCTCCTTCATTGCCGATTGTCGAAGTTTGAATGGGTCGCCGGTTGCCGGAGAGGGAGAAAAGAAAGAGAAATGAAGATGGAGAAATGAAATAAAATTTGGGTTTGGGTTTGGGTGGGTATAATATTTAATTATTAATTCAATATCTAATTTTTGAAAAGTGAGACCTCGTATCTGAAATTTGAAATTGAATATTGAAAACTCTTGTTTTGTATAATTTCCACTTATCTTTTTCTTTCTTCTTCAGACTATGAAAACCTTATAATCAAGGCTTTCAAGTTTTGAATATTTTCAAAATAATATGTTTTGGCTTTGAACCATTATTGTGCAAGTGAGGTGTTTATAAATAGTTAAATTATAAATAGACAGTAATGAGTGTGATAAATGCGTAGTATTTTGGTACCATGAAATAGATGAAAAAATTGGTTAACCGATTATAAACAGGAAATAAAGATTTGCTACATTTTCCGTGTCTTCTTCTTTTCAAGCTTGATTCTTCATATACTAATTATGAGCATCATAATGAAGGTTGTGGTACACTTGTCTATGTTAATCGTACACTTCTATACGTTAATATACTCATATAGTATACTTTCTATAAATAATGATACCTAATTCGCATACAATACATCCACAAGTCTAGTAGTACGCACAAAATATTTACTTGGTCTAATACACTACCAAAAATTTACTTGGTCTAATGTAGAAAGTGAAATCTATTTCTCCTACTTGATTGATCCATTTAATCGTGTCATTGGATAAAATAAGTGACTTAATTTGAGATAATTTATCATGATCCAATGACCCTAAAATAATCAAATAAAACCAAATGGAATTTATTTTAAAACTGACATGGAGATTCCTAAAGGAGCCATGTGAAGCATGTCTTTCTTTTGTTTTTTTTTTTTTAATGGGGTATTCCCAAGTTGCAATTTTCAAAACATATTTATAAAGTTATTATTGTATGAATTAATAATGCAGCCAATTGACAAGTCAGAAAATAAAAATTAGGAACCCTTTTCAGTAATTTGACAAAATAGTTTGTATGATAAAGAAAATGTCGTCGAGTAAATTTCATTAGGAGTCTTTAAATTTTTGTAAATGTGGCACATGACACCAGCTTACGATTTGTTACAAACTTGTGTCCCAAATTAACGGAAAACATTTATTTAGATATTAATGACTACTTGACACTTACGTGATATGGAAGAAAAAATGTAAAATTGTCCAACAAGATTTTCTTTATTTCAAAACAATTTTAAATGGGATTTCAACTTTTATTTTAAAATCTAAGTAGGGTAAAATTCCTCACTTTACATGAAAATGCATCCCTTGTTGGACAATTTTTCCCTTCTATTCTGAAATTGTACTTAGATGGTTTGTTTCATAGGTAATAATTGCAGTATTAAAGTCATTTATTGTCACAATAATTGGCCAATCATTTTAAGTTCAAGTACTACTTTTACAAGTAAAGAACCTTATTTATCCCAAATTTCTTCTCCGTACAAATCTACCGCTCGCAATTAATAAAGTGTGATAAAGAGATAACATGAATAAATAAAGTAATGTTATTCATAATTGACGACTACAATAGTCATTATAAGTGACATTTTATTATTTGAAATATTAATTTACTATAATTTTATTGCCTCGAATAACAAGTTATCACATAGGATAACAAGATTTGAAGAACTTGACAACGAGATTGACACAATCTTTAATTATGTTTTAATCTTATAAATTCTCGATTTAATTTTTTATAAGAAAAACACAAAGGCAAAAAATGTGTAAACTCAGAAATTGGGAGATTCAATAATTTAGGGACTTATGCGACTGTCTAACATGTCAATGTTTGAGCTGTCTCTATCTATCGTTTAACGTCACATGTGTTGATACCTAAATTAATATTAAACACCATTGGTTCTAAACAACAATATTTAAAATAAAATTGAATTATTTTTTGTGATTTCGTTCATGTCATTCAAATGAAAATTGAACTATTAAACACAATACAATACAATCGTCATTTGAGTTTCATTATCTAAAAATTTATTATTATTATCATTATTATTTAAAACTCATTTTTCATAAAAATGGAAATTCAAACATAGCCTAAATCTTGATTGTGAGATATTCATAAATATGATCGAGAAACACAAAGAAATAAGATATGAATAGAAAGGTAAAGTAAAGCGAAAATGTTAACATTGATCAAATACTACGACTTACGCTCGACAATGGTTATGAATGACAGGAAAATTTTAGAACAAGAAAATATTAACCACCGAGTAAGATGACTTTTTCTCCAATATAGAAGAGGAGTTTCTTTTGGGTTAATGTATTGTTATTTTTATAGATAACATGTTTTAAATTTTCACTTTCAATCATTTAGTTTTTAGATTTTAAGCAAAAACAATAATCAAGAAATTAAGAAAAATTTGTAGATTCAACAAAACTCTGCCAAAATAAAGATACATAATTAGAAAAAAAAACTTTTTTTTTTACCGAAGAATTACAGAATAAACAAGCTTTTCAATAACAAAATCTCAACATTGATTGAAAAAGATGATAAATTCTTTTAATGCAATAAAAGTTGTATCAATTTAATAAAAATTACGTAATCGTCTTTCATGTATTAAAAACTCAGGAAATCTTGTTTTCACAAAATCTTCCTAGGACTTAAAATTGTATCAAAAAATTATTAAACATTATAAATATCAAATATTTTTTTACTTATTTGCGTTACATATCATTTAGCGCACAAAACAGTAAAAATGGGGTCCATAATCCATTAAGGTTGGCCAAAACGCTTTTACAGTACAGTCAACCCCACAATCTGCGTACTGTGAATTCTCTCTTTCTTTCTGTCTTCTCTCATCTTCAGCTTTTCACGGGGGCGACAGAATCTTGTAACTTCGAGGGAATTTTGATTTCTTGTTTGGATTTATTATTTTCATTTTGGGTGGCCAATGAAAAACCCATGAAAAATCTGCATACATCATCATACATGTAGTCTTTTTTCTTTTGTTGCCATCCGCAAAAAATTGCCTAAAATTATCTTGTTTATTAATATTTCACCTGCTCTGCCACAATTATTTTGTGGGTCTGTTTTTTCACCTCCAAATTTCCCATTTCTTACAATTTCTGTGTGTTTTCTTGATGAGTGTTGGGGGCTGTTTTGATTAGTGTTTATCTAGTCTTGTTTGGTTCAAACTCTTAAGACCCTTCTTTGAATCCAATATTCCTAACTTTTGCTCATTTTGTTACTCACTATTATATCACTTTTGAGAAATTGGCTTGTCTTACCCAAAAGAATTTATACTTCTGCACTTTATTTGGGCAATGATTTTGCTTTGATCCTCTTGAATGGTTCTTGGAGTCAATATTTCTTAATATTAGATATGATTATATATTATTGCTGAAAGTTCTGAAATTCTGCTACAGATTGTGTTGAATTGTAAGAGTAATTTCGTCAATGCCTCCTACATACTTCCCTTTGAGATGGGAGAGTACTGGAGATCAATGGTGGTTTGCATCTCCCATTGATTGGGCAGCTGCCAATGGGCATTATGATTTAGTCAGGGAACTTCTTCACATTGACACAAATCTGCTCATTAAACTCAGCTCTTTACGTAGAATTCGTCGTCTTGAATCCGTGTGGGACAATGAAGAACAGTTTAATGATGCTGCTAAATACCGGTCCCAAGTCGCGCAGCAGCTCCTCCAAGAATGTGAAATCAAGAAAGGACATAATTCTCTAATCAGGGCTGGGTATGGGGGTTGGCTTTTATACACTGCTGCATCAGCAGGGGATGTGATATTTGTTAAAGAATTGTTGGATAAAGACCCCCATTTTGTATTTGGAGAAGGGGAATATGGTGTTACTGACATATTTTACGCAGCTGCTAGAAGCAAGAATTCCGAGGTTTTTAGGCTGGTGTTGGATCATGCGATGTTGAGAACTCATAACAGTAGCTCTAAAGGGGAAAACGAGGAGGTTTCTTCGGATTTCAAGAGGGAAATGGTTAATAGAGCTGTCCATGCTGCAGCTAGAGGAGGGAATTTGGAGATTTTGAGAGAACTACTTAAGGATGAATCTGATGTCTTGGGTTATAGAGATGGCCTGGGATCCGTAGTATTACATACTGCATCAGGCAGAGGGCAGGTTGAGGTAAATATATTAGTTTCTTTTGCTACTTAAATTGCTTGATTAATAGTTGTATGTAATCGTTTTTAACAGGTTTTGTAAGATGGATTAGATGGCCTGCTCATTTGAGAACTTTATGTCTGGTGATTGAACACTGTCTCCATCTTTGTTGAAGTTAAAACTTAAGGTTGTGTTTAATGTTGTTCATCTTTCACGCCCTCTTTAACTGTCTGTAACTTAACAGAATTAGATTACATGCTCGAGTGAGTTGATTAACCTCTGAGGATAAAATAAAGAACTTAAGAGAAAGAAGGAAAGGAATGACGATAAAATAGGAAAATTCCTTGTCAATTTTCCTTTTCCTCATAATTGGGCGTATAACTGAGTTCTGCTCGGTGTTCAATTACAGTAAGGAGCTTTGATATTTCTGAGTCATTTACTGTTGTTTTGGACCTGTTTGTTACCAAATACATTATTAAGGTTTCAAATCTAGTAGCATCTGCATGTTGTGTAAATGGAGCATGTTTGGCTAAGCTGAAGAAAAGATGAAAGCACTTTATTGGAAAGTAAGTGAAGTAAACCCCCACCACCCCACCCCACCCCCCTCGAAAAAAAAAAATTAATTTCTGAAAATGCTCAAACATGTTTGGCAAAAAATGTTTAGTATTAGGTGATTTCTTAGCTTGGCCAGACATGCTCCATGGTCTTATTGATTTTTAAGTTGTCACCTCATTACTGGGAGGATGCTATATCTATGGACATTAACATACTATTGTCTGATTACATCATTAGAATGATTAGTTTTATTTCAATATTCTTCTTATCCAATTAAATTCAGCTTCTAACATTGCATTTAATTCTTTTTGGACCATATAGGTAGTTAAACATTTATTATCGTCCTTTGACATCATCAACACCACGGACAATCAAGGTAACACAGCATTAAATGTGGCTGCTTACCGGGGTCACCTAGACGTGGTAAAGGTCCTTGTGTCGGCATCTCCTTCGTGTGCGTCCCTAACAAACAATTATGGAGATACTTTTCTGCACATGGCAGTGGCTGGCTTCCGAACCCCTGGATTCCGAAGATTGGACCGACAGATAGAGCTCATGAAACAATTGGTCGGTGGAAAAATTGTAAATATCGAAGACATTATCAATGTTAAGAACAGTGATGGTAGAACTGCCCTTCACATGGCCGTAATTGCGAACATTCAATCTGACATTGTGGAACTTCTTATGTTGGTACGTTATATAAATTTAAATATCCGTGATGCAGATGGAAATACACCACTGGATCTCCTCAAGCAAAGACCAAAATCGGCATCTTCTGAGATTTTAATCAAGCGGCTGATTTCAGCTGGAGGAATCTCTAATTGTCAAGATCAAATTACTAGAAGTGTTCTTGCTTCCCATCTGAGGATGCAGGGGATTGGAGGCAGTCCGGGAACTTCTTTCAGAATCCCGGATACAGAGATATTTTTGTATTCTGGAATTGGGAATGCATCTGATGTTAGTGGTGATTTAACAAGTGGGTATGCTTCATGCTCGGGTGAACTGAATCGCTTTGATTCGCCTGCTGCGTCGAGCTCAACTAGTAAGAAGAAATCAGATTCTGTTAATATTGCTGCTAGGCGTCTTAAGATTCTTCTTCGTTGGCCGGGGAAGAAAGAAAGGAAAACAGATATCACTGAGTTGGAGGACGATAATTCTGTAGAATCATACAGAATCTGTTCAAGTTTCAAAAACAGCCCAGTTCCACTTAGGCAAAAGTTTTCAAAAATATCATCCCTGCCTAACAACAAAAGAGTACTTGCTATAAGGAGTAACCTTCCGAGTCCATCCACCAGAGAGAAATTTGCTGCAGAGTTATCACATGGTGTTATGCAAATGATGCCACAGTCATTCTTTGGATCTCCTTCCACTCCTTTTTCCGAATCATCTTGGTCGTCTGCTGTATCTGCTGATAAAGAGAAGGACGTAGATCTCGACAGTGCTGGTGCGGGACCCTCCAGTGTGAATCAATCCCCTAAAATTCAGAGGATGAAAATGAAGCACAGACACTCCTCCTTCAACATCAGGTCGATGAATCACTACTTGTGTTTTGGTGCTCAAGGCCTTGCTGTGGATAATCAGAATCATAAAAAGCTAGCTGTGTAATGAATCATATCTGTATGTTTCATAAATTTTCTTTAATTTTGGACATATCGGACAATCTGTAGAAAAAATTCCACTTTTATGTTTATTTGTCCACTTTCTTCTTGTCCATGAGACATTGGTTGATTAAGAATATAATGTATGCATCATGGATAAAAGAGGTTTAAGTAATTGGCACATATTACATGTGCTAATCCTTGATTATGCTTTGATTTAAGAGGTTAACCATCATACACATTATTTATAAGATGCTTTGAATTTAGCATGGCACCGGATTAGTAAATGCCCTCGTAGCCGTGGGCCCGTGGCGATCCAGAATGTGGCGAGTCTTGCCGTAAGTCGAGATGCAGGTGACAGGCCAAGCTGGCTCTACTTACTGCCAGGCTTTGTGGAGGTCCACAATCGGCTTAGACCATGCATGTTGCTATTTCTAATTACTTGCTCTCAATAATAGGCCTTTAACATGCATATTATCTCAAGAAATCAATGCATAGTTACAGTTATACTTTAAGAGGTGTCAAAATGAGCAAAAATGGGGGCCGACTTTCGCCTCAGGCTCTAATGAGGACGACTAGGCTTAATCTTTTAGTTTTTTCTTTAAACCTGTAACTAAAGAAAATTAAGAAAAAATGCCGCATGGGCTAGATTGAAATGTCTCGACTCGAGCATAGAGATCCAAACTGGCTCTCTTCGCATAAGGATGGCAGTTGGGCTGGTCCTCACCACCCACTGCCCTACTGAGAATTTTCAGGAGGCAAGGCGGGAGCGGAGTTTGAAACTTAAAAAGTTTAACCTATTTATTTATTAATCAATGATGATAGTTTTGAAGTAGTTGCTTCCAATGTCAAAAACAATCATGCTACAGCACCAAATTCTTTGACATAAAGTTTGACATAATGCAACTTGGTATCATATAATTGGATTGTTTTAAACATAGTCAACTTTCCTATCAAATCATCTTCTGCCACGTCAAATTATGTCAAAACATATGTTAAAGTTTTCTGGTAAAGAAGCAAAACCCTGTCAAAAAAGATGTTGGGGAGGCTGCATGCATACATCTTCGAGAACAATCATCGACTTCAGAATGTACAGAAGCAGGTAGTACATGCTCAGACATTGAAAGTAACAACAATTTTAGAACTACCTCGGAATTTTCAGCCAACATGATGAATGTCCATATAGCAGATACTTCAGTGGTGTCAGCTATGAATCTTGGAAGAGCCAGCATCATACAAGAGTGGTGACTACTTGACAAACAACTTAAGTAACTCCATGACTATAGAAGCATCATCTACACTTCCCCAGACTCGTACTCCGCGAACTTCTTGGTCACACTCCTCCCCAGGTTCAATTCTATGCTGTAAATGTGAAATTTGATCAATTGAAGTAATGCTTAAGGAACTATATTGGTCTTCTTAGTTTTCAAGAACCGAAACGCAAGTTCTTGTATTGTAGTTAAGGATGATAAAACCATTTTGTACCTCTCATTTCTTTTATCTACTCATGTGCCCGTTCCAGTTTTGAAGTTTTCCCTGAACGATTTTTCATTTTCTTTCATTCTCATCTACTTCATATTTCCTGGAAAGAAAAAGTCAATTTACATTGAAAAGTCTTCTCAAACAATTCATTTTAACTTCCAATTCCTTTTAGGAAACTTTTCTTATCTATGGGTTATATGTGAACTTTCTGAGTAGTAACTAACTTTTGATTCTGCACTTGACAAATGTCTAATGCTTTTAGAATTTGACACACAAAATAAATACTTGAAAGCCATGTTCACAATAAATTTAGAGTCGACTATATTTGTTCTATTCATTCACCATTAGATCTACTAGATCATCCAAAAAAATTATGCACATGTTTGGTAGGGATTATAATTCAAATCTAATCCAAGTCAAAGTCAATAATTAATTTTAACCACGTATTCCATGGGACGCGAAAGCACTTCAAAAGTAACTAACACAGGACAAGCTTATGGTTGTAAGTTAAGTGAATGGCATAATACTGCTACCTGAAACCCAGATCCCCAGCAGGAAATGGAGTTGAAGGCTCTTTCCTTCTTCAAGTTTGCCTGTTTCAATTTAAAAGAGAATCTGAAATCTGTGCACGGTCTATGATGAAAATTCCAACCAAGAACGCCCTTTGTAGCTCAGATGGTAAAATTGAACCAACAGTGTTGTTTATAGTTTGATGGACTGCCAATTAACATGTCATGATTTAGGTACACCAATTCCAAATACAATGAAATGATTCAAATATTTAAGCTCGTTAATTTACATGCATTTGCAATGGCTGGATGAAGATCAAGAACATGAGGAACTGTCATTGCTGCTTTAAAGTCTTGGAGACTAATTGCTGTATTAAAACTGGCAATCTGACAAGTTTCAGGAATTTGCATAAAAAAATTTCTACACTTTTCTCTTCACATTAATATCTTTTTACACTTCCAGAAGACTAGCATTGAAATGAGATGTGTAATTAAATTACACACAAGAGATACCTTATCAATGCTAATATGCGTACTATGTTCTTCAATACCATGTAAACGCCTCACTAGAGCATAGCCTTGGATAGATCGCCTATTGCAAAGGGAATGGTGTTGAGATGGTATCAACTCAATGTGGAGCGCCGGATGGATAAGAAGGTGATTCCCTTTTCAGAGGTATCCGGCCTCCCGTCCGAATCGATCCTTGTAGATATGTCCTAGAAGGTGTCCCCTTCATACGAGGCTATTCTCTGCCATAATGTAATCCCTAGGAGGCTATAGGTTCATGATGGTACCCTCATTACGATATGTGTTACGAAAAATACAATAGGAAATTAGGAGTACTGCTGAAATTATAAAATAATGGAAATAAATGTTACAATAAATAGAGTAACATAAAAAGAAAGGAAATCTGGTTGTTGATGTAGTAGCAATATTGGAATAAGCTGAAACCTGTGTTGCACACAGATTTCTTAAAACAGAGTTACCCCAACTGTGGTGCAAGAGGATTGATAACATTTATCCCTCAGAATATAACGGTTGAAAGTAACTAATTAGTACATTACCGCTACTTTAGGCAAACTGAGAATGCTCATTATTCTATCACCTAGTCAGAAAATAATTATCTAAACTATAAAGAACAAATCTCATGAAAGCAAGGAGAAGAAAGAGCTCTCAAAAATTTTCTTGTGTGGAATAAGGACGAGAACCCCTCATATAGTACTACGATGAGAAGGGGCTCAATTCTCCATTCATTTGCATTAACATAAGAATGTTATACCAATTCAATTAGAAAATTAATTAGAGAATTGAAACCATTTGTCGTTACAATTCTCATTCACTTTATTTTATATTTTAATTTTTTCCCAACAATGGGTGGGTAGCTCTCATATTCCGAATGTTCCTCATCAAGGCGATAGCCTCAAGATGTAGCCCTTTTTTTTGGTCGATTCTAGATCCTCCCTTGGCCCGAAAGTGTTCTTCGATGAGGTGATAGATTCAAGATGGTGCCCCTTTTCAATAAATGGATAGCTCCCTTAGAGTTACGTGGTCGTTAGATAGGCCTCATATATCACCCTCTCTAATGGGCTAGGTTCTTCCACCCTGCAACCTCAGAGGTTCCTCTGGCGAGGTTGGGTAGATGCATACTAAATAGTTCGAGGCCAACAAAGCAAAAATCTTTATTAAAAATTGTAGAATCTAATTACATGTTGAGAAAGAGAATATAACCCATGTTATACAAAAATATGCCTACAAGCCGTCACAATCACCATTTCCACATTCTTAGTCAACATTTGACTTTTACTTAATTATCTAGTAGTGGTTGCTAGGTGTAAGTTCATGTCTTTTTCATTCTCGATTGAGAAAATCTATAGAAATGCAAGATTTGTAATGTGGTAGGAAGGTACACACGTGTGTGTGGGTGGGTTTGTTTTACCATTGGTTTGTGGGTGAGTTGATGAAGATAAATTGATTATTTTACTCGAAACTTTTGACAGTTTTCATGACAAAAGAACCTCAAACACAGACTTTTGTAAAGTTTGGGACTGGGGTGCTACAAATCAAAGGTCAGGATCCTATTATCACAACATTCAAAGATTAGGGAACTAAGTGCAATTTAGCCCTTCTTTTATATCATACGAAGCCCATCGATTGGACTCCCTTTCGACGCTGTTTCGACTTGGCTTCTCTCTCTACAAACGCCATCGCGCTCTCTCTCTCTCTCTCTAGAAGCAACGTCGCCACTTCTCTCAATCTTTATCTGCTGCAGTCCGATTCATTCATCGGTAAGACTTTAAATTTCTAAGGAATTACACGAGAATTGCTAGAGATAAAGGGGAAAAGTGATATACTCTATTTTTTTTTTTGGTAATTTACCTCCGCCTTTTTTGTTTGAGTTCCACGGTTTCGTTTCTCAATTGTAAAGTCACGTATTGTAATTGGCCACACGCTGTTTTGGGGTTTGGATTTGGTATTAGTTACCAGATCTGGGTTTGGATTCGACGATAAAAAAAATCTATTCTTGTTGCGTGGGCTAGGGTTTTTCCTATTCAAAAATTGGGGGTCTGATTTTTCTGAGTTGGGTTTTTGATAGAAACCCCCATTTTAGGTGAGCAGTCTGATAGAATAAGGGTTATATTAGTTATATATAAAGGGACACGAGTACCCTTATATTTATGGCAGCTGGAAGACATGGGGGTTACAGAGACAATGAATTCAGGGACCAGGAGACGGATTTAGGGATGTCAAGGAAGGAGGTTGGATATTTGAAAGGTGATTATGAGCGGATCAGGAAAGATGATCCAGATTACGAGGTTGGTCAGAGTCGAGTTCTAGATAGTAGGGATTTCAGGGGTAGGATCAGGCAAAAGGATATTAAGGAACGGGAGGCAATGAATGGTGGATATCACTCTTCTTCAAGTCGGAGTCAATCAGGTAGTGGTGGTGGTGGTCCAAGGAGACATGGGTTTGCGGTTCGGCCCATGGACCGAGAGCCTGGGGAGCTGTCTAGTGATGGGTCTGATGGGGCAATTGACTCAGAAATGCGGTCTAATAAAGAGTTTGAGGCTAAGAAGTTAGAAAGTGGAAATCACTCCTCGCCCTTGGAGAATAAGAAACGGAAGTTTTCACCAATTGTATGGGATATAGATGATAGGGAAGTAAGCCGAACAGTCAAGAATAGGAATGTTACTGAAACCACTAATTTACCACCTCTGCCTTTACCCAAGTCTTGCAACCAGTCACCTAAAAGTACCACGGATGGGGTGGTGGAGATTTTACCTAGAGATGATAGTAAGATTCAGAGTTTGGGAGTATCATCTCCTAAGATTGACTCGGTGACTGAATTGTCGGA
Source organism: Fraxinus cuspidata (assembly GCA_903798385.1). Taxonomy (NCBI): domain Eukaryota; kingdom Viridiplantae; phylum Streptophyta; class Magnoliopsida; order Lamiales; family Oleaceae; genus Fraxinus; species Fraxinus cuspidata. The sequence continues at coordinate 30,169 of CAIGRP010127524.1, read as the reverse complement.
ATTTCCTGTTGAAAATTCTTCTCCGCCTCCCAAGGAACAGCCCCGGAGTAATGACCCGGGAGCAGGGGCATTAGATGATGATGATTATGTGCCTACCCGAACCATAATATCCTCTCGATGGGCAAATGATGCTGACTCCCCAGCCGATGAAGGTGAGATTTCTGAGAATGAAGATATTAGGAGAGTGAAGATGAGGAAGCATGATTCTGAAGCATCTGAAGCAGCTGAAGTAAGAGGACATAGGAAATCAATAAGTCCGGAGCTTGGGGAAGTTAAAAGAGAAGGTTCTGAACGAACTAGGGGAAGGTCCTTTGGATCTGACGAGCATGTTAGGTCTTCCATTAGAGATAGTTACCCTGAAAGTGACGGTAAAAATGACTACATGGAGATAGATGAGGATCACAATTTTGATGGTACTAGTATTAGCCATTCAGATGCGGAATCTGAGGATGAGCATGGTTCTCGGGGGACACCAGAGCCTGCGCTCCCTCCACAGAGGACTGTGAATATGCTTCAAGGATGCAGAAGTGTTGAAGAGTTTGAGAGACTAAACAAGATAGATGAAGGCACTTATGGGGTCGTTTATAGAGCCATGGATAAGAAAACTGGAGAAATTGTTGCACTGAAGAAGGTCAAGATGGAGAAGGAAAGGGAAGGGTTTCCTTTGACTTCTCTCCGGGAAATAAACATTCTTCTATCTTTTCACCATAGCTCAATTGTGGATGTTAAAGAAGTAGTTGTAGGGAGCAATCTTGATAGTATTTTTATGGTTATGGAGTACATGGAGCATGATCTTAAGGCTTTGATGGAGACAATGAAACAACCGTTTAGTCAAAGTGAGGTTAAATGCCTTATGCTCCAGCTATTAGAGGGTGTCAAGTATCTTCATGATAACTGGGTGCTTCACCGGGACTTGAAAACTTCAAATTTGCTTTTAAATAACCGCGGTGAGTTGAAGATTTGTGATTTTGGACTGGCTCGGCAATACGGGAGCCCACTAAAGCCATATACTCAATTGGTGGTTACTTTATGGTACAGGTGAGCATCATTCTATATGGATCTTTTATCCTTAAAAAATTGCCCTATGTTTTGGTCTAATTTTTCCTATAGCTATTTGTCAGTATCATCTTTACTTGTATAATGGAGGAGATTTGTATTTTAGAGTAACAATCATTTTAATTATTGACACTGTTGCCCTTAAGTTCTATTCTTTGGCAAGAGTAGTGTGTGTGAGCATTTATTTTGTACATACCTATCATATATTCTCTGGTTAAAAAATTAATTTTCTTCCAGAGCACCGGAACTTCTTATGGGAGCCAAGCAATACTCTACAGCTATTGATATGTGGTCCCTCGGATGTATTATGGCTGAACTGTTATCAAAAGAGCCATTGTTCAATGGGAAAACGGAGTTTGATCAGCTCGACAAGGTAGATATGTCAGTAGGTTAATTTAGCTTGATTAATCATTACTTGCGGACTTGTCAACGGTTTAATTGAGTCTTCTTTTATCTGGCCTGATTAGTTTCTTCCTGGATGTTCATATCATACAGATTTTCAGAATCCTTGGCACACCAAATGAGACAATTTGGCCTGGCTTTTCCAAACTTCCTGGGGTCAAGGTGAACTTTGTCAAGCATCAGTAAGTATTTTATACCGTATACTCAATTTTACCGTAGTTGACCTAAAAATTTATGTTTCTTCTTTTTGCCACTGTTTTCCCAGGCTTCCAGCTTTGGGTGATTCTGGTCTGGCTTTCTGGTCTTCATTGGTGACAGTTTCATTTACTTACTAAAATTCCTTGTTTCTACTAACTAGTGAAGTATTCCTTTCAGGTACAACCTATTGCGTAGGAAATTTCCAGCTACATCTTTTACTGGATCACCAGTACTTTCTGATGCTGGATTTGACCTGTTGAACAAGCTTCTAACTTATGACCCTGATAAGGTATTTCATACCTATAAAAATACCCGTCCAAATCTTTAGATAATTGAATGCCCTTCCTCAACAATTGTAACTCTGCAGCGGATAACTGCTGAAGTAGCTCTGAACCATGAATGGTTCCGTGAAGTTCCACTTCCCAAGTCAAAGGAGTTCATGCCTACTTTTCCTGCTCAACATGCACAAGACAGGTATAGGTGTCCTGTCAGTATGAGTTTCATGTAAATTCTGTGAGTTGTTTATGTTAAATTTGTTTGTTTTGATGGATTTTCAGGCGTATGCGTAGAGTAATAAAGAGTCCTGATCCCTTGGAAGAGCAGCGGAGGAAGGAGTTGCAACAAGGAGAACTTGGCACTGGTGGTTTGTTTGGCCAATAACTTCTGAATTTTTGTTCTTTGGTATTTTGTAATATCTTAGACGTACATGGTTAAGGTGAGAGCTATGGATTGGGAGGAAGTTGGTGGTTTGTGAGACGATTGCTCGTGCTGTTATTTAGCAAGCACACCTGATGAATTACGTGGACAGGGTTCTCTTGTCTTTGCACATGTGAATTGCATATGGTGCAGGTTGACTCGTCTTCTTGGTCTCTGCTGTCCTAGGGCAATCCGTCTTTGGTACTGCTTTCAAGCAAGGTGTGGCATAAGGCACTTCCAATATTGGACTGTTTCAGTTCGAACTCGTGTATGTAACATATTTTATAATTGGTCACTGTGAAACAATTTTCTTAAAATTGTTTAAATACCAGAACAGTATGGTTTACTTTGGAACCCTTGGTGCTATCAATTTTAATTCTCATATTGTGTTTGCAAGAGATGGTGATGTAAAGCGGGGAGGGGGCAATTTTAGCCTTTCATGTCGAAGAATTTGACAGAAAGAATTGCACTCTGAAGGTAATCAACAATCTGAACACATGGATGTAGTGAAGAATTGGGAATTTGCTCTGTCTACATGGAACTGCTATGCCATTAGATCTTGCCTGGGGACTTTAGTTCTATAGGTTACAAATGCTTTTTTGCTTATTATTTTTTTTATTGACCATATGGTCATGCGATATCACAATACTCTGGAGCAGCAATATGTTCTATTGTTATGCAAAAATGCTGGTCAGCGCCATGTGGTTTTTGTTTATTGATCTTTCATGTATTTGTTGTAAACCATAGGCATAACATTCGGAAATGGATCCTTAATTAATGCATTAATCCTGATGGATTTTTTTCTTTTTGCTATACAATAAATCTTTTAAAGTTCATATTGATCCTTTCGAAACTTGAATGGTAGCCGGAGTGCAAGATGCAGCAGTAACATTTGATGAGATATTTTATTTTCAGTGCTTCCAGCTGTTAGTGACTGCTTTTTTCATTTGTTGCTATTCTTAACGAGTATATCTGTTGAGAACCGTATGATTGAGTTACAGTTAAGGCAATTTAGAAGGATAGGTTTATCCGGTTTTGTCATGACTAATCAATGGATCATGATAAAGGCTGATCATTTGTGTTTGTGCAAGAGTGGCATCTCTCTTTTATGTTGAGGACTGTTGTTTAGAATTATTAATTTTTAACTTAACGAAGTTACTATCTTATTTTCATCCAAATAATTGCTAAGACAAAAAATTGGAGCTTCTGCTCCAATCAAATTAACTTTCACTTGAAGTTGCTTGGCTGATATTATGTAGTTAGTTACCATGATATCTCCTTTTTATGCAAGCTAAATGATATGTAATTTGTTTCTAGTTTAGCCATGGTCTTTTATCTCAGCACCATGACCCAAAATTTGTTTTTCAGCTTTAAGAGCATAAACAAGATTTGAGCGTTTTGGTAGATTTGAACTTCTCTGACATCCATCTGAAATGTACCTGCAGTACCATAGCAAGCAGGTTGAGGAGCTAATTTGCACATCCTGGCACATATAGAAACCCCATTTGTTTTCCATTCTACTGATGTTAATTTTTGTCTCAAGCTCAAGAGAGGTACCCTACACCTATTTGTTACAAATTTAATGCTCTATTTGTTTCTTCATATGTTTTGCTAGATTGGTTTTAGTAATATTCCTGGATTGTCTTACAGTAAATTATCAGACCTTTGATGCCTGTTTGTCAGATAGATTGTACCGTCTATTGAAATTTATACTTTGTAAGCATAATTGACTGGTGAAAACCTAAATAATGTTACGATACTTCATTCACATTTCTTTATTATTATTCTTTTTTTTTGTCCTTTTTGTCCCTTTTAAAAGCATTTCGCTTCTAGGCTAGCCAAGTGTAAAGGTATAGGTAATGCTATTCATGACGGCCTTCATTGAGGTACCTCATTATGCCAATGTGTATTAAGTTGTATATTTTCGATAAATTTAAGTTCTCATTATGTTATATATGTTTCTTGTAATAAATTTTTATGCTTGTAATCTCTTCTGGTTTTTTCAATGGTGAAAAGCATCTAAATTATCTAAGGTTATCTAATCTTGTTTTTCATCTTCGGTCATTATACATATCATTGTTCTGACAAATCAAGTTGCATGGATGTCAAGCTTTTGGGCAATGATAATAGAGCTGTTAATCCCTTGATTTATGACATAATTAGACTTGTCAGTTTAATACGCATTCCTGATTGACTCCTACTATGCTTTTTGTTGGATGACCATCCTTTAGGTTTTATGGATCACAAACTGATCCTGCCTACCAATATTGTAGGCATAGTCTCATGGATCATAATGGTGATTACTAGGTCTAATGACTATGGTAAAGTTACAGAATCAGCTACTCGAGTCATGGGTGTTGGTGCTAAGCTCTGAGGTAAGGATTTGATGTTTAGTAATCCAGAACGTGATAAGGATGTTTTATGTTAATTGATCGGAGGAGTGGTTGTTTGTCGGGAATTGTAGCTGGGAATAAATTTTTCTGTTTTCTGATCTTGGTCTATCTTGACTGTCGATATGATTCATAGGATCTCTGCTTTAAGAATTTGACTACCTTACCATTTGATACTACAGTCTCGTTTTAGGAAGATTGCCGTTGTCTCTATCTGTTGTTGTTCCCTTTTTTGATTTGGTGTAAAGTTCTATTATTGAGGATTTCCAGATGGGTGATGTTTAAGAAGTCTGGCACACAAGAATTCTGTTTCTGGGTTTGTGATAGTCTGGGCCTTCTTCTCCTTGATGATGTGTACACAAAAGGGCAAGAAGTTTGATTGAATCTACAATTTGAAACTTGCTGGGGAATATTTGCTGGATGACGCAAGGACTGGTTCGTGGATCTGATCTTATATGTGTTATCTTTAGGTATTACTGTAAATAAAAGGGTAGGTTTTAAATGCAAGTTCTAAAACCATCTGTCCATGGCACAAGTCTATGTACTTATTAATATCATAGTAATTGATGATTTAGAACCTGGCCATAATCACTGATTGTGATTCATTAATAGGTTCAGGATGGTTCTTTTTCCTGTATTCTTTTAGATAGAAACACTGCAGTGTACATAAAGAGCTGCTGTAATACACAATGCTATGTTTTTATACTACAGATCAATTCGTGGATTTCTTTCTTGGATCAACACCCTTGCATCATGGTGTCGCAAAACAATGCTATCGATGTTGAGAACTTGTGCAGGATAGATAAGGTAATCTGAACTTCGAGAGAAGCTTTTGTGCTGCGGCAATAAAGAACTATCTGCAACCTACTCAGCCAAAATTGTAGGGCAGACCCCAGCTCAGCAGGAGAGACGTATAAATCAAGAGTGGCCTAAAGAGCTAGTGCGAGAGAGAAAAAATAGGAGGAGATGGTCCATCATAATGTATAGATAAATTTTATTTTTCTCCTTATAAATCAACAGTCTGTTATAGCTTTTGAAGCCTGACGATTGGGTGGTAATGGTCGAATTTCCTTTTTATTTCAAGTGAAAATATAATGATGGATAGGATTTCTTCCATCTACGTTATGATCAAATGGCTACAAATTATTGTCTGATGGTAATGATAGTACTTGAATTACGGATCAGACCGAAAATGCTATTGAATGATTTCCCAGACAAGATGGATTGTCAAGAATGTAGATGTGATATTTATATTAAATTGAAATGAAATTTACTCCAAATCAGACTATTTTCATTTTGCCATCTCAAGGGAATGGTGATTTAGAACGTAAAAAATGGAGAGTTGAGATGTTTTGGGAATTAGCCTAAGGCTCGCTGGAATTTCACCATAAAAGTATTAAACGGTTAATAAGTATTTGTTGTGTTAATGAATTTGACCTTTTAAAGATGTAGCCATTGCTCTTGCATGCATTTGGTAAGATACTTGAAGCTCGATTAATCAAAGCCCATCTCTAAATTTTTACCTTGAATCTGATCAATAGCGATTTTAGCGCGAATTAGGCAATGAACGTGTCAATTTACCCAAATATAGGAGTATTTATTTATGCCTTAACAGAACAGAAAAGCAAACTAATTAACACAACTTTGTACTGATTTTCCACAAATCCATTCTACATTTGAAGTTGATGTACCGATAATTGGGGATTGCATGCTCTGACTGGAATAACAACTCAATCTACACAATCTTTAACAGCAAAAAGCCTCTGAGTCTCAGATAGAGATGCTGTTCGGAATACCCCGACCGGTGACCCCAGGAGCAGAAGAGGGTACAAGCAGTTCATAAGGAGGGACACCGGCACCATTTCGATTTTTCAGCTTTATATTCTTATTTCTTTGATGGATAATTAGTTCAATCTCTTCTAACTTGGTGGAGAATCTTTGAAATAGTTCTTGAACTTCAGGATCATTAAATGAAAGTCTATGAATATCGTGCAACTGGTTTATGTACTCTTCGTCTGCAGAATGGGTTGACAAGGTGTCTTGAACGGCCATAACTTTAGTTGCTTGGAGTTGAGTAGGTAAAGAGGTCAAAAAAGTATACTCGGGATTGAGAAGAAACTTATCATAGTCGGGATCACCTTCCTGAGGGATTAATTTCCGCAAGAGGGTAGGACGGTTGGGTGGATACCCTCCGAATGGATATTGTCCAAAGTTTATAGCAGCATGTTGACCCGAAGCAACCCAAATCATCGTCGTAAGTATGCCCGATAAGTCCTCTTTAGTTGCAAGGTTAGGCCACCACGGCTCGTTTCTTTTGTCGTAGTGTCCCTTGTTCTTGATCTCGTCCCACCAAGATTGGAGCTCGACATCAGACTTGATGGAATTAGGCTGAGAATAGTAGTGGTCGACGTAGGATGATACTAATTCTTTTATGGCCGACCATATGAGAAGACCGTCTGCTGCATAAGGGTAGTCTTCGATCACAAGTTTCACACCACCGGGCATTGATGGATCCTCAACTGCCATACCCCTGCAAAGCTCATCGAAAGTTAAATGTTAGTTAACTAGAATGAAGGAACAATCAGAGGAAAGCCAGACGGTGTCATATATATTCTTCCTTGCAGCTCCGGGGTTTACTTTTATATAACGTAGAGAACTAGGGCGACGTAATACCAAAATATGAATGCCCGTCTAAAAATATCGCCACATGCTGTAGTAGGGGGAGAATTAGGTCGACAGGCAATCGAGGGGATAAGTGAACAGTGTAATTAGGCTCTTCAGGGGCAGAAGCATTTTGGTACACCAAGATTGAAATTCAAGTAGAATGATTTACGTTCACGAGATACTTTACCTTCGAATCAAATCTGCTGGCAATGCTTCCATATCAAATCTCCACATGCTCTTGTAGGCTGCAGAACTTATTTCCATAGCATACTTACCTGGGCTGAAACACGCTTCAATAATTCCACCCCCGTTTATTAAACTTTGTCTTGCAAGGGCATTGATTTCCATAGTATAGCGCATATGGGGATGAAGCAGCTTATGTACAGGGTGCATTGAGCTAAGCTGTCTATGGGTAGCAATTATATAAGGTTCCATACTGGCATGAGTTCTCAACCTGAAATCGCAGATTTCAAGATATTAGAGAAGCGCACGTCTTCTTTCACAAAAACCAGCAAAAAGCTTTCAAGAACATAATTATGAGAATGCAAATTTCTCCATTCCACAGTATATAAGTGTTATGGGTTGAATCTTAATCCCCAACTCTGAGAGCAGTGATATACAAAATGAATCAGAAACAGTCAAGCAAACACACAGATTCATAGTGGTTCAGCGTCAATGTAAGAGCTACATTCACTTGCATCTAAGAATTTCTCTAAGGAGAATATTTTCACATACCTCTCTATCTTGACTACCCACCCCACCCCCGCTCTTAAAATCCTTTATATGTGGCAGGAATATAGGTTGATTCAGTCAATAGGAAAAAGTGTACAGTTCGATTAGGCTCCCTTGGTCCAACAAATATGATTGCCAAAGTTGCTCATATAACAAGCAAACATTCCAAAAACTGATATTACAATGGATAATTTCAGCCATACCAGTGGTTCACAAGTTGATGGACGCCTGCATCATTGGAGCAAACGTGCGCTTTAGCTAGCTTCCAAATCCAGTAAGTTGTAGCATGATGCCCATGAGTAAAGATACGCTTGTTGCTTGGTGACGAAGGTGTAGGAGGAAGTGAAAGTTCAATGACAATTGGCCTGAGAATACCAGTATTTGTATAATACAATACTGTTCTGGATGCATAAGCTTTTCGTCCAGGCAAGGAGTTCATTTTCTCCATAAATGGCAAAAGCATGTCATGATAGTCAAGTATAAACAACCTTTTGTCCTTTATAGCCTGTATAGAATGGGAAACCAGAGGTGAAATTTATGATCGTAAACATTTAAAAGATAGAAAAACACAAAACATATTTTGACTTTTATTTTCCGAGAGAGAGAGAGCTCCAAGGAACCAGAAGTTTGTTCTATAAACGTGATTACCTGTTCAACAGTCGTCCCATGCAGCTCTTTTTCCAATATTTCCCTGGTGATTGCGGACTCTGGAGGGCCATAAATTGCAGGATCTAGTGTACTTAAAATTGGAAGTTCCTGAAAACAAATTATTTCGCGCATTTACTGTGGCAGCAATCCTTGGAAAATAAATAAAATGCACCGTATCAGATATCAACCAACTCAAAATTTTACCTCCAACAGTTCAATGTTAACAGGGTTAACCCCGGCTAATATTTGCCTTGCAAACTCATTATCCCGTAGCCACGCAAATCTGTCCCCTGCAATAAGGTGGAAAAGATTATGAATGATGGGATTTAAAACTTAAAGCCTGGAATATGAAGGACTTGTAAAAATAGCAGCTAAATTCTATAGTGGTCATAATAAAGAGGCAAAGACCTTAAAAGCCTCAAATAAGGTTGTTAATGCAGTGAGGGGCAAAACAAGGGAAAAAGGAGGTGTGCTTACGCTTTATAATGGCTGGTATATCATACTTCAGCAACTTGTCGCCAACCGTCAACACTTGTTTCATCACATTAGTCAGAAATTGGTCCTTTTTTTCTTTTTGCTCTTCCTCTTTTAAGAGTACACCATCATTATATAGCTTCTCTATGTCAGAGAAGTTGGTAAAGGGTATGTCCGAACTCGACAATTTAGCCGCAATCAATGGTATCAGGTTGTGCAACACAGCCTTCAATCTTCCCGCGGAAAAAGTGTTCTGCTTAATTTCCTCAAAAGTTTCATCTCGAGGAACATAAACCGGATGGGGTTTCTCCACTCTAGTTTCAGTGAAGGGATCTGATTGAAATTTCAGGAAGAAAATTGTGAATATATTGATGAAACTTTGCAAACAGATAAAAACGTAAAGAAATGAAGCAATGCAGCATTGTGAATTGTGAATACCTTTCTTAGTATGAGGTCGACCAGTTCGGCAGCGCCTTGGGTAAGGCCACTCTTCGTTACCTAACACCGGTCGGACAGTATCTTCACCCTTATTCGGATTACCCAAATCATTATAAACATCGTAATCATAGATTCTTTCATGCAGCTTCCTCTCTCCTTTTCCATTACTGCGTAGACTCAACAAGTCTTCTCGTCGAAGATCTTTAATGCCAGGTGGTGTTTGAGAGGGTAAATATGCCTGTCAAAAGAATGAGGGCATTAGATCAACTGCCATCATTTAGTTAAGTAGCACACTTCGATTATATTCATGTCTCACCTGGTTTTTGAAAATAATTCTACTTTCCGGATTATCTTTCCTCGAATGAATCCAAGTATCAGCTCGAAAGAAACTAGGACCATTGCTAAATCCATGAACTACAATCTCCACTAAGAAGAACTCTTTGTTGTGTAAATTGGTAATGAGGATTGCTCCTGGACGTCCAAAATCTCGTGGTACTGTGAAATCAGCACCATACTCTACAACATATGGATCATTTGATGGTTTTGGCAACCATCCCCTCACAAAAGACTCGGCATTTTTTCCCGATTTAGTACCTGTCAGACGAAACAAACTTCAAGGATTATTGCACCAGGAACTTCATCCTTGAACTGCATTAGAAAAATTCGTTCTTTCGAGCTCATTGATCATTACTAACTAGCCATCTAAATTACCATAAATTAACAATAATCGCCCGCGTGCAAAAATACTATGATCCGGCCTAGATTACTCACTGCAGAAAAAACCCAGCAGAGTTTAAAATGCGACAAATGGATGTTAACTTTTCCTTGAGATAGATATTATAGACCATCTAATTCCAAATTCGTCCTTTTGCACCTAAGATCAAGCTTAGTAGATGCTACATGAATAAAAAAAAACATCATATTCATTAATATATTTCTATAGTATAGGGAGCCCTAATACTTGATTGAGTCTCGTGTTCGTGTTCAACGTAAAAAGGTCAATCTCGTGAAGTGGAATAGCCCTAGTCCAAGCGTTGATTCTTGCAAGCTTAAGACAGTTGGGGAGGAAAAGGAAAACAGGCCTAAATGTGAAGTCAAACATGTAGGCTCAAACACCACAAATTGAACTTTTTCAAGAAACTTCGATTAAACCAAAAGACGAAAATAAATCATACACACACATAAATACTTCAATGAGAATTCTTGAAATCTACAAATTTAACTAAGAAACCGAGGAAATTGAAAACTGACCAGGATCAATTTCTTCACTGACGAGCTGAATTAAGATTCCTTGGCCAATCCCATTGATAAATGACTCCCACTGATCTTCAATCTTCTCAGTCAACCTTTCCTTCATCTTTTTCCTGATAGTAATCACTGCTTTTACATTTATGCTTCCACTTTTAGAAGTAGCAGCCAAGGCCCCATTATCCTCTTCAGGTTTCTCCACCACATCCGTTGCACTGGTCTTGTTATCGCCACCGCTGATCACTGCCCTTATAGGGACCCATCGCCTGAACCCGGGAAAAGGGGTGGCTTTTCTGGTGAGTCTGTGGTGTTTTCCGGCGAAGTAGTTGACCTCCGATCGCCGGTGAGTAAAGGGTCTTGGCTGAGATGTAAGCATCTTCTTGAAACTGAACCGGAGTCAGAATCAGTTGGTGAATACTGCTAGTGGAAGATTATATAAACATGAAATTATGGACAAATGTGTGAGCTGAATTATTACTAGGATATATTGGAAAGAAGGAACAGTCCGTTCTCATTGTCCTTGTATTTATTATATCACATATGAAGACAAACAAGTGCTTTCAGATTTTTTTAATGCAAGTTAAGTTAAATAATCAAGTTCTTCATCACTGTCAAAAAGTTAACTCATGTGTTTCTCTTTCAATAAAGACCACAAAAATATTGTCCTTTTCCCTGCCACCTTTTCTACCAATTTTCGAGTCGATTAAGACTCGATCAATTATACCAACCAATAGTTGAATGGTACTTAAAAAATTGACTAATTCCGAATGAAACTTAAATTTTGAGGGAAATTTTTTATGATCGAACAATAACCGAAACCGGCCTAAAATCATTGGAGAAATTCTGGAAAAAAATTAAAGTAAATTGATCTTAAATCAGTTTATGGTTAAACAGTGGGCATTAAATAAGATGAAGATTGTTTTGGAAAAGAAAAGTATATGATTACACTAGAGGGGTACCTACCATAATTTATAAACTTACCACCATCTTGTCTTAAATTTTTTAATAAGTCATTCAAGATCTAGAGAACTGGCACAATTATGTAGTTTGCCAAATAATTTTCTATATGAATCTCAGTGAGGTACAACCACAATGATAAATCAAAATTTATACAACTGGAAGAATTATTCCTCCTCATTTCAAATTATTAATTTTTTATGAATATTTGATTAAAAAAGTTATGTTGGGATAGAATATATCGTTGTAAATAATTTTCAAAATATCACTCTATTTTAGTCTATTCTTTATTCTATTGAAAATATTTGTTTTCCTTAATTTTATTATAAATGCACAGTCATCTTAACATCTTCATTTACGTTGGTAAACTAGGAAGCAAAAGATAGCTCTTATTTACAGTCATCTTAACATCTTCACACCGAGTTTGTCTGGTCAGACCTGCTGGTCTGGCCAGGTCTGGTTTTGACAATATTGCTAAACATCCACAATGGACTACAGGTAGAAAGTTAATAGCCGGCAGTGGGATAGGAGGAATGAAAGAGACCCAAGAGATGATTGATTTTGCAGCAAAGCACAATATATTACCAGATGTGGAGATCATCCCCATTGATTACATCAATACTGCGATGGATCGCCTTGCGAAATCCGATGTTAAATACCGCTTTGTGATCAACATTGCCAAATCATTGAAGACCGAGTAATACCACCAGCTTCACAGTTTCATGAGACTTAGCTTAATTAGGATAATGAATGCTCGTCTAGATGAAAATATGTATGGGAATTTGTTTTATGGCGCCTGCATTATTTCCCATTTTCCATCATCAGTGGACTCTAATTTTTAGCGAAGTAGGATATCAACAAGTAGTTTGATTTTCTTGCTGTTGGTGTATGCATGACACTCACATGGAAGTAGTTTGCTGTTTGCATGAACCTTGTTTGCAATGAATTGAGGACATTATCAATCTACTTGACATATTTAGACGAGGTGACGACGTTTGACTAGGGGACACGAGCACAAGAATGATCCTACAATTGTGAATGGAATTAAATTTCTCACCTCGGATAGTCCATCGGATGGTTAGGGAAGTCAAATCGGCCCATTTTTAGGCTACAGTGACACACTGAGCCTAGATGTTTTTATTTGAATTTCGTTTCCTTGACAGTTTCCTAAAATTATTCTACAAAATAGTTTGATTTAATGTGATTGTGATTGTTGTAGTCAACTTTTAAGTCTTTAACAAGGGTAAAAAAATGTGGTAAGCTTTTATCTTAATTTTCAAGATGAAGAATGTGTGGCTAGAGAATATGATAATCTCCCACTCAGGACTCGTTTACCACATGGTTTTTGGCATCTGAGATATCACAAAAGAATCAACCAAAAATTCAGTGGACCACCAATTGCATGGTTGCACTTAAATATCACCATTAGATTTAACATTATTAGATATGACCACCATTTTCTGGTTGGATTGACCATTGAGACAAACCGTGGGTCGATTCAAGCTCAATTTTTTTCACTTTTGAACTCGTGGTTTCGCTCGTTTTTTACTTTATTTTATTAATTTCTTTAAACGAACCGACTTATGGACTCGAATAAGCGTATGAGACCCACGAACAAAGGCCAAGTCAAGACTAGTTTTTGCACACGAACTGAGCCGGCTCATCTTGTCTCATTCTTCTGTGTTTGTTAAAACGCAAATATTAAAATATTGAATGCTTAAATTGCTCATTTCAATTCTTAATAAAATTAACGTTTCAAGAATCAAAAATTTATATGATAGACGAGGAAAATTGGTATTCTCAAAAACCATCTTGCAGGTCATGTGTTGAACTCTTTATATTTTTTTAATTTATCTTTCCTGGTCAACGATGGAGGTGTTAAATTATATGCACCAACCTGACACGTAACCAAATATTATATACCGGAAATCGTTCACACGACAATAAATTATTTCATTTATAGAAGAATCTCTATCTCCACGAATATGACAGCATGTAACGGATGGATAAGATCGAAATAGGATGTGTCAAGACTCAAAATGTGCAATAATGTGCCCATAAACGCTTTCTGACATCCTATGTAGCTTCCACCACCTTGTTGAGTCAATTCTCGTCTTTTTTTAACTCTACTATACGAGCCTGCTATTAAAATGCAACCAAGAGGGGTTGCATTTTACTAAACTATATATCTTTTTCCGACCATCTGCTCGATTTAAAGCAATTAGATTCTTAATATTAACAACGTACAAGGTTGTATTGTCACAGTAAGAAAGCAGTTTGATGTGATACAAGCCTGTAATTTGGCATGTGCGGCGCCGAGCTATTGAATTGTGGTACTTCCAGGCTTCCCAAATGCTGCAAACACGGGCCTCGTTATCAACTTGCCCATCCTCGTCAATTGTGAAGGAATTCTGAACAGTTTCATTTTGTAGAACGAGATAGCATCAAAGAAACAACCAATTTGACCAATAATGCTATTTCTTGGCTTTACGAGCAAGAAAACGCTCCCGAGCAGCTAGTATCCTCTCGTTGTGATCATCAGAAAGCTGAGTGGCAAGTGAATCTTCATTTGGCAAGTCTGAGTTTTCTACTTGAGTCTGTTCATGAGACTGACTGGTTCCGCCACTGCTTCACACAAAAAACAAGACCCAAGCTCAATAGAACACGAGAAAAGAACGAACCAAAATTGAGGAAAATCATTAACTATGGTCATCAATTTCCGAGACAATTGTTCTTACCTGAGTTTACTGACATTTAAATTATCAAGTTTTGATAGGATTGGCGTGACCCATGCCATTTCAACCGCGCATACATTGCGCATATATGGCCGTGAAGTAGCAATAAGTTCATGATATACAACATAATTTGGGAGCATTCCCTCTTCATCTGGTTTCAATACTGACGATGGATGGACCTAAAAAGCATTCATCATGTGAGTATATTAGAAGAAAAAGTAAATTAATTTTGCAAGAGGAGCATAAGAAAAGCAATTTACAATATTTGAGTTTTCCAAGTATACACTTATATGTATTACTGTTTAAAAATCATCGCAAGTTTGTGTTAGATATAGTTTTCCAGCCTCTATAATACTGAAATGAAACTTCATATCATAAAATAAACAAACAAAAAAGTAGCAAGGTAAAAGTAGGAGAAATTCAATTATTGATAATTATCTACCTGAACTACTTGTGATTTAAAACCTAGAGTTCGGTAGCCATTATGGCGAATCATTCGCTCTGCAAGCTGATTTGCATACCCTGAACACAGAGCTTTTCTCAAAGCCCTATAATCCTGGCCTTCTTTCCATCTCTTACTTGTTTTGACATCCAGAGATCCTAATACATGGCCCATATTAGGATAGAGGATTAACCAGAACAGTAAAAATTGTGAGTGAGAATTCATCACGTGATTATTTTGGGGGCCAGAGCAGGTGGAGTTTGCTCGCAGCCAAATAAGAAAGGTAAACGTTTAAATAACTTAAAAGGTGAACTTGAAGTTGGTAGAAAATAGTAAAAAAACTTGAATGGAAAATTAGAAAAAGAACTGCTCAACAATATTCACATGAAATAACCTTTAGCAATCTTCTGCATTATTTGAGACAACTGTTTCCTGACATCTTTGACAAACATCATCCCCCGCACCTACAATAAGCAAGTCCAACAATGAATACAATTTCTCAAAATCATTACATGACAACCAAATATAATGCAAGAATTTAAGGGCCCATTTGATAGAGAATATTTGAGAATAGATTTTATGAAAAGTGATGTTTTGAAGAATGTATGGTTAAAAAGTACAGAAAAATTATGGATTCTCACGTGCAAAATTACTTTATTGAGAAAATGTATGGTTGAAAATGAATTTCGAGAAAAATGAGTTTTACAAAATGTGTACCAAAGAGGGGCTAAGAGTCGTTAACCTCTTCCTTTTAAGGGTACAAATCTTTATCGATTATTATGCACGTTCATTTTGGGACCATTTCTATACAATGATTTCACACTTGGCTCAAGATTGATAAAAACATAACTTTTATCACTTTTAATAACTAGTCTCAGAAAAGTATTCAATGGTTAGATGATATCGAAAATGAAGTTTGAAAATATCCTAATCATATAACCTTGAAATATACCTGCAAATAGTTATCTTTGCACCAATCTATATTGTAGTCAGTTTGATGCCAGATCTCATAGATTTGCAGCAATTGGATGTGGTCACCCCAGCCAGAACCATCAGGAAGGTCTGATGACGGAGGGTTCTTCCTCTTCTTTTCGGTGCTCTTGCTACAAGACAAAAGAGGCTATCATGATGTTGATGAAAAAGTTGTTGACTTACAAAGGATCATAAATTTACTATAAATGGTCAACAATTTCGGAGCAACAAAAGCCCAGTGGAGAAGGGATTCAAAATGCGCTAATAAGTAATCTTGGATCCTGATAATCTGTTAACAAAGGTAATGAAGTTACAAACCGCTGAAGTTTTCATTTTAAGGGATAATGGATGTGGTATTCACAAGTCAATGATAGTTACTCGGTAGCACCAAATATATGCAGGAGACAATGCACAAAGTTGAAACTCAATCAACATCGTGAAATATCCCAAATGAAAATTTTCAGATAATGATTTAACTCAATCTGACATAGGTATTGTTAATTTTTCTGAAACATAAGAAGACTTTTAAGTAAAAATGGTCACATTAGACACTGCATTTCTTCCTTTCTGAAAACAGAATGTGCTGCATAATCTATATTGCACACACTAGATACACTTGTTGGCTGGTTGCACTATAACATAAATAAAATGAGAGAAACCAATGCAATACTCATAACTATACAGATATATACATGCCAATGGAAAACCAAAAGCAAATGCTTAAAATCTACCTTCGACCTAAAAGCAATGTAGTTTCTGCAGACAACATAGCAGCAACTGTCAAAGCTTGAGATAAGCAGCCACACTCATTTGCCTCTAATAAGGTCCTAGAAAGCGAAGGTTCCAGTGGAAGTTCTGCAAAAGGGAGAGCATTTTCAGCTTCTTAAGGAAGAAATCTTCCCATTTCCCGGACATTTCTGTTCCTGTAGGTGCTATACTGAACGTGTGGGTGCAGTTTGTGCATTCGTGTGGAAGTTGACTTAATTTCTTAATTTTTTCTATTTCTTATTCAAGATTCCTTGTTGAGGGAAAGGACGCTGACTCTACTGTTACAATTTAGAGGATAATCCATTACCAGCCATGATTCGTCCAAGACTTGTAACTGAACCATCAACATTAATAGCGTCAATAAGATACAACTGCTTCAAAGCATCTTCTAATGACTCGGCTGTAGAGAAGGCAATTCAGGCTTCCAATTCAACATGGAGACTATAATCCTAAAAGGAATATAGGAACATTGAATAAAAGGCAGAAAAAGAAATGCTTCCTTACAGGAAGGAGGGTCGAGAAAATCAAATTTAAGAATATTGATGTCTGGGAGGTTCAATGATTTTAAGTATAGGACACTTCCAGCAAGAGAAGATCTCTGTATTTCAGGGATCGTAGCATCCAAGAAATCGTCCTCGTAAACCATAGAAGGGTACAAACGGTAACACCTCCCAGGACGTGTTCTTCCAGCTCTTCCTGCTCGCTGATTAGCCTGTACCCTGAAATAATCATGCACAGAAGACAAAGACACAGTTTATCAATCAGTGGTACTACTTTTAAAGAAACAAACTTGTCATATGGGAGTGTCAAAGTAGCTATCACATCATCAACATATAATAATGTCCTGATTAAGGGTGGCAAGTCCTTCTGTCTTCATTTGGTATGTTTGGAGGGATGGAGCAAGAGAAGGGGAATGGATTCACATCGTTCACTTGGATGAAGGACATGTCATTTCCTCTGAGTTGTATTGGACGGGAAGAGGAAGGATGGTTTTTCCACTTACACCCAAATCATTCGTGCATTCTATTTTCGGGGTGACGCTTTCTTATTTGATTCCTTTTTCTAACACCTTCCAAGATGGGATGACTGAAAACAGGCATCAGGAAAATTCCAAACTGGTCAAAATGGAGTAGCCTTACGCTAAATGCAAACTGGGATTGGACCGACATGAATCTCAAAAGCTGCTATATACTATTAGCTTGTTTGTAAATGGCTTCAATTATAAATAAGTGAAATGAGTGATTGATAAGTGGATAGTAGTATTTATAAGCACGGGCCAAACATAGCTAAGAATCTAGACGATTAACTTAAGACTAGGACACCAGGGCAGGATTCCAAGTTAATAAAAAATAAAAAAATTCTACCGTGGAATAATAGTAACTAATGCTCTTAAACATAGAATAAACAATGCACCTTCCTAGTATCCAGCCAGACTCGAGAAGGCAATGTACAGAGCAACCATGAACTTGAAGTAGTAGACATTAATTACAATGTGATTAACATCATCAAATTGAATATACAAAAAATTCAAATATAGATACAAATACAAGCACCACGGGGAAAGTTTTCCCAATGAATATAAGTAGGATAAAAATTCATACTTGCTAATTTGAACTACGTCAAGGGAGTACATGCCAGTTGATGGGTTGTATTGCCGTTGCTTCACATAACCAGAATCAATTACATACCTGCCAATTGCAGTCAAATCGTATCCATACATTAATATACTGAAATGGTTATTCAAGAAACAAATTTATTCTTATTTTAGACTTTGGGAAAGGGGGTTGTGTTTGAATGATGACACACTTACGAGTCGGATAAAATGAAAAATAACTAAGGGTCCGTTTGATTACAAAGGTGGAATTTGAGTGGAAAGAAAATGAATTACAGGGAATTAAATTGCCTAAAATTTGTTTTACTGGAAATTGTAATTAATTGTGTTTGATTGGTATAATTTTCCACCTTGAAAATGTTGAGAGTTTGGTATCCGTTTGTCTTCGTTTTTCATGGAAATTGTCCATTAAAGTGATAATTTGTTTTACCATTAGGTCTGAAATTTGTTCCAATTACCAAAAAAAATTAAAAAAGAAAATTACCATACCGAATATCATTCGTTTGACTTTTTTGGCATGAAAATTGTCAATAAAAGTGATAATTTTTTTTCCATTGTGTCTAGAATTTTTTCCAATTGCCAAAAAGAAAAAAAAAAAAGAAAGGAAGTAACCTGGAAAACCAATTTCCACATAACCAAGGAATGTGGCACGTGTGAGACAAATGCAAGAAAATAAATTCCATGGAAAAAAAAAGCATCAAACAAGCTAAAAGTGGGAACTGGAATTTGGATTCCATTTTCCATGGAAAAGATTGGCCAATCAAACAGGCCCTAAATTCAAAAAGAATCAAAATGCAAATGACTTATTGAAATGATATTTCTGTAAGCATCGAGTCTCTTACACCACACCATCAACAGTCAAAGAAGTCTCGGCAATGTTTGTAGAAACGATAAATCGCCGACAGTTGGGAGGTGGAGGACTGAAAACACGTACCTGCACAATTACCAAAATGATAAGCTCAATAGGCAGAATAAAGCTCACAGAATGAATGGAAGTTGTGAACATCTGCTTTAGTGGACTCATGAATTCAGTTCAGAGAAATGTAAATATAAAATGAAACCTTCACAACCAAAGAATAAAATATGTAACGGACATAATGGATATTTCATAGAAGGAGAGAGAATAAAACCAAGCAGAAAGAAGAAAGGCACACAATCACCCATATTTCTGGTGATTCGGGAGTAAAAGTATAAAGTATCAAACAAACACGAAGAGCCTTTTGGTCTATTCAAAAAATGGTGCACGTCTCATTACACATATTTGAAACTAAAAAGTAATATTAGCATCTAAAATTAACGAGAAGTAAGATCTGTATCAACGATGAAGTCAGCCACATAAAATGCAAATGAAATATGCCCGTGCTATGCTACCCAGGAAAGTGATTTCATATAAACTACAAATGAAAAATAGTATAATATTTCAATACATCAGATCAAGTGGTGTTTCATGTAGAGTAAGTAATATTAGAATACAATGGGATTGTATAGCACAAAAGGCATTTGAAAAGCATCAGAGATTACACAAAACAATTGACATCTAAATAGTAGTAAAAAATCAAAATGCTCTTTTCTGTAAGAATAAAGAACAAATAGAAATCACATTTTAAGTAAAGCAAGACTAGCCTGCATTTCAGGGGCCAAAGATCCATGAAGAGGAAGGATTGTAGCATCCAGACAAGATCCTTCCTCAAGGTTTTGGATTCTCTCTTCCAATTTGGATACCATTTTCTCTATATCATCCTGCAACAAAGGCTTGCTCAATTTGTACCATTTCATGAATTATGGTACATGGTAGGATTTAATAAGAGGCACAAACCTGTCCTGTCATAAAAATTAGGACATCACCTTCTGGTTCTCGAGCATGTATATCTGCCAATACAGAAATGTAAACCTAAATTAAGAAATCATTCTAGCACTAGAAGAATATGTTAGCAGATGCAAAATAGGTCATCTAAACCTCATTTTAACAAAAAGGAGTGAAATAAATCGGAATTGTAAACGTGCAAATAACATAAACATTAGGGTCCAAACGTACCAACGGCCATCTTTAAAGCAGCTTCAATATAACTTTTGGGTCTTTCTGAGCTATGTAATATCTCCACAGGGAATAACTTCCCAGGTACATTGAGGATTGGGCAATTAGAAAAGAACCTTGATACTTTTTCGCCATCAAGAGTAGCTGAAGTAATCAAAACCTTTAAATTGGAGGCACGTAATTTAATCAACCGTTTCATCAGTCCAAGCAATATATCCCTGATCAAAGATACTTCTATAAATTAGAACATCATATATAAGAATTAATGAAATAAATAGGCAAGATCAGAAACTGAAAACAGCAAGAAATGTGCACGACACAAAAATCTGCAAAATAGCATTACACAACCGAATCAAACGTTTAGAAAGGCAAAAATAATTTATTTTCCTTGGGCATCCATAAAGGAAATGGAGATTCAAAAATATCCAAAATATTAATAAACTACCAAATCAAAGAGGGGCTTGAATAATAAAAATCAACGAGAAAGTGCTATTTACGTGTTTAAGCTCCTCTCATGAGCCTCATCCAATATGATGACTGAATATTGATTCAGCTCTGGGTTAGAAAGACTTTCGCGAAGGAGAACTCCATCAGTGAGGTATCTGCATAGCCACCAACCTACCCATTATCACAGGTAAAAGAATGAAAACCATAAACGAACAATTCCATCTTTTAGTAGTTGAGAAAAACATTACTTAATAAGTGTCTTCTCTGAGGTTCTATCTTCAAATCGTATGGCATAACCCACTTCTTCCCCAAGCCTAACACCAAGCTCCTGCGCGACACGCCTATCCATTACAACAAAGGAAAAAGAATCAGAAACATACATACTTCTGTAAAGGGAAAAAATTTCCGAGAAATTTGATCCAAGGGCATAAAAACTCACAAAAATCAAGCTGTCTATGCGCACACACATATATCATTACACCACGACCGTTATAGACAATACGTAATGCAGTAAAGAATGCAAAAATATCACTCAAGTGATTACATATATCTGATTGTCTTGTTTCTTGCACAAGTGAGTTAGAGTCGCAGAGTATGTGCTCATATGATAAACTAATTTCAACAACCTATAGCTCAAAAATGCAAAAGAAGAAAAGTTCCAAAATTGAATTCTTGATAATGGTTACTGCAGGCCTGCAGGGAGCTCGAATATACAAGCAAATCTCACATGTTCTATATCATATCGCCAATAACTGTTTTAGCTCTAATCATAACTTATTTTGTGTGCTGAGATAGTGAACGTCTTCACTAATCAATTATCACTATAGCAGTGTCCCCACAGCTTCGGGCACCAGATAGTCAGTTACAGAAAAGTCAAGATCTCTCCCTTAAATCTTAAAAACAATGCTTAACTGAAAGCTTGTTATCTTCAAGCCGACCGAACTAGAATTTCAGTCCACAATCATCTCCATATCAACTAGATACTCTAGAAGCCAATATGAAATAAAATTTTATCTTCCTGAAATACCGATGTACATTCAGCCATAAAGCCTTTAAATTAAGATTTCAATGGAAGTGAAAATTACCTAGAGACTGAAACTGCAGCGACACGGCGGGGCTGAGTGACGGCGATTGCTCCGGACTTTGTGAAACCTCTTCGGTGAAGAATTTGAGAAAGCTGAGTGCTTTTTCCTGAACCAGTCTCTCCAATTATTACTACCACTGGGTTATTTTCCACTGTTTCTACGATTTTCTCTTCAAATTGAAGGATAGGAAGGTGCGCCATAGATTTATCGATCCTCCTTTCAAATGAATTATAAATTGATAGTAATAATAATCGATTGAATTAGCAAATGAATTGAGGAAAATGGAAGTTTTTGTTAGGGCTTTGGCCAATTCCAATTTGAACAAAGAGCGCCTTTATAGAAACGGTATTCATCGTCAAAGAAAAAGGGAAAAGTACCAACAACGACTTTTGATTATTTTATTTAATTTTAATATACTTGTTTTTGAGTGACCATGTATAAATTTAAAATAAAATCAAAGTTTCTAAATTAAAGAAATATTTCACAACGTTGGGCCACATGTCGTCATGGATCACAGAGAGAAAACAAACAAAAAATATTTACCTCATTTTTCTAACAATTTGCTCATGTGTGACTTTAAAAACGACACTCGTTGTATGTACTAAAAGTTTTGATGCTCGAAATTTTATTTTTAGAAAAATCAACAATATATTGATGGTGACGAGAGATCAATTTATACAATACGAACTAGAATTTTCACATTTATTACAAAAATATCTAAATTTGCCCCCTTGCTTTCCTACCAAAAATAGCTTCCCTAGTTACAAGTTTTATTCCTCTCACCCACAGCTCGGCTGTTTCGACTCCCCCCTCGCATGCAAAGTGGATTTCCTTGTTCTTTGTAGTTACCACCCGAAACATGCCCGGATCATCACCATCAAACTTCTTCCTTCGGTTCCATCGGAATGTCGAGCTAGGACCGATCTCGGCTCCCCGACAGATCACATTTCTCTTACTCGATTTTCCCCATCGCAATATTCCGGTAGCCTCCACCATCTTCAATACCTTCAGATGAGGAGCTCCCTTGCCTGCCTTCGTATGCTTCTTGACATATGCCCCCCTCAACACGAGTTTTCGAGCGAGCTCATCTAATATAATATGTTCTGCATCATTACCAGCACTGCCTTTTCTGGCCAATGAAAGTGCTGTCTCGTGCCTTGCATTCATAAGATCGCATTTAGCCCCACTTGTAATTAGAAGCTCACACATGCTTCCATCACCTGCCTTTGCTGCCAACATGAGTGGAGTATATCCATCACAATCAAGAACGTCGATGTCACGTTCCTCATTTATTAATGCCCGAGCCAAATCGAGGTCACCAATCCTTGCAGCCCGATGAAGAGCAGAGGATCCACTAGTGTTCTGGTTTCCCTTTGCGTAGGCATATTCGGTCAATACCTTTTTGAACGCATCACTATTCTGATTTACTTCGGCTAGACTAATTGCTGTTTCACCGTACTTATTTTGAATTTCCACATCAGCCCCTGCATTGACAAGTAGCCGGAATGCCTCAACATGACCACCTGCTGCAGCAACCATGACAGCTGAAAAATCGTTCTCATCTCTCTGGTTAAGATCAATATTTGGTTGCTTGATAAGTTTCTGTAAGGATTCGATATCATTTGCTTGAGTTGCAAACAGTAGGGAAGAAAAAATTTTGGAATTGCTGGATTGAGCAATTTTCCCTGTTTGAATCACATCCAAAACTGCTTGCTGGAATCCATGTGTCCACAGCACTGTTCCAGCAATCGACCTAGCACACTGACCAGACGTATTAGTCAAACCGAAATCAGCGCCTGCTGAAGTCAGAAGTCTGAGGCACTCCTCCTGCTTATTTCTAGCACAAATCATTAGGGCAGTCTCACCAGATCCAGTTTTTGAATTTAAATTACAGCCGGCTTTTATTAGGAGGCTAAGAATTGTAGATAATTCAAGTCTTGCAGCAAAATGTATCGGGTAGAAATCTGTTTGTTTAATTGTTTCAACTGGTAGTTCTATATCAGCACCGCAACTCAAAAGCACGCCGAATGCTCTTGCATTGCCGCATAGGATAGCATGGTGTACGAGCGTCCTCCCTAGATGGGGAATATTAGGAGAGATTTGCTGAAGAAGCATGCGCAAGATAGCACCACTGGCTTCAAAGTACTCCACTGCACACCAAGTGACACGATAGGGCTCAGCCAAGCCAGCGCCTACTCGGAACTCTTCCCCCGTAATTGTGTCCCAAGCCCAAGCTCCCAGTCTAACCTTAATATCTGTTCTGACACCAACCTAATTTTCATGGTCGACGAAATTTTAAGTTAGATCCGCAGTTCTATGCAACAATTTGCATATATATGATGTCATCTGTCAGTAAATTTGAAGGTCGCTAAACTAGTATGATTACCTGCAATAGCAGTTTGACAACAGAGATCTGCCTGCTAACAATAGCAGCAGCAAGTGCATTACAGTCAACGTTGGCATGGAGAGACGGCTTAGAAGATTGCAGCAGCACCCTAGCAGTTGCATTGGCATCTACTCCACTCTGCGACCAATGAGAAGAAAAACTAATCAAAACTGTCATTGATGTGTAGCTTCCTGTGACAATTTAGAATCCAACATTTTCTCCAGGGTCTGTTTGTTTTGTGGGAATTAAGTATAGTATTTGTGTTTTGTTTGGTTCTGGGATGTGTTAAATATGGGTGTTTAGTTACTCAGTTCCATTGAGTTCTAAAATCGGAGTACTTAATAGTATGTAATATATGACAGATTAAATGAATTGTGCAGATATCAAAGTTGAATTTTCAGGATTTTAACATAAGTTGAATGGTTGAAAAAAGGTAATAAATCGCAGGCAAAAAAATGCTGAAAATTTTAATTCCTGAGATTTCAGTTCCTTTGGAACATTTGATGGACTGTAAATTTACTTCAGAGAGACTCCTTACTGGGTTCAACACCCTATTCTACTATCAATCAATTACAATGATCTGCCTTACTGTCTTGCCGAACTAGACAAACAGAATGTACAACATTATTAACAAAAAGGGAGGTATCAGCACAAAGAACCTTTATGAGTGTTTCGACAAAATCAACGAACCCTCTACTGGATGCGGTCACAAGGGCATTAACTGCAACATGAGAGCGGACCATAGCAGAGCCCATGAGAAGCTCAGCAGCTCTGGCCCGCCCCAGGTAAGATGCTTCCAACAAAGACTCCTCAAATGCAGCCCGACCCGCCCCGGCATTTAGCAGCATCTCCAACACCTCAATGTGGCCTTCCCTCACGGCTGCTGTTGTCGCATACCCTCGGAACAGTTTCTGGTTCACATTGGCTCCAACATCCTATGCTCAGAAAAATGACAACATAAAAGATTATCCCAAATATAGCACAAAAAGGTGGACTAAACAAGGTAAAGCCATACTGTTTATTCTGATTTCCCCATAAATCTAAATTTAAAATTCATAGGTCATTTAAATTGTAGGCCTTATTGGCCCCAAACAAAGACAATACAGAATGATTAATTAATAATATTATTATTATTAATGATGATGGTGATGATTGCTTTCCAATTCGAAATTAATCGACAGCTGCAGTTGCACAAAATTCAACTTTAAAAGAAATCCACGACTTGGTAAATTACTATCAATCAACAACGCTCAATCGGATTCAAAATTTGAAATCTTCCACCAATAAATACCCATAAAATCGCAAATATCCGATACTAAAACTAAAATATCGAAATTATAATGCACTGTGTCGCATATGTTAACCAAAATATTGAACAGAATGACAGTAACAATGCACAATTATGTTATTTTGTAAAAATCAGAATTGATGGAAAATGCTTAGGATCAGTTAGGAAGACTGACCAATAATTTTCTGACGAGAGTTAAATTTCCGTTACGAGCAGCGAGGAAAAGAGCGGTTACGTCAGTCTTAAACTCCTCAAACTCAACGCGAACCTCACTGGCATTCTCGCCGTTCAATACAAGCTCTGTTTTTCTGGACTTTAAGCACACTGTTCCGATGAAATTAACGTCCACAAATAAATTCGAAATGAGGTCCAAAGCTAACTCAAGATCATCAGCATGAGCCGCGTCTACGAGTTGCTGAGAGATCAACTCGGCTTCATAGGCGGATCTCAATCTCACCGGAAATACTCGTTTTTCGGCTAGGAAACTGCCACCAGTAGTGGTGGTCGTGGTGAAGACTGCCATGTTTCTACTCATTTTATATAAAACAACGTCGAACTAAGCTTTGCATGTAGACTGTGTGTTCGTGTATATGAAAAATTTGCAGAGAGAGTCGGGAGGAAAAGCGAGAGTTTTATTGAGGGCGATCTGTATACAAAAATTTTTAATTTTGAATGGTTCTTTTGAAAAAAATTTAATTAATAGATAATAAATGTATTAATTATTGGCTAAATAGGGGACCCATCTCTTAATGTTTCATTTCTAATTTTTGAAATTTACTTAATTCAAATCAATTATACATTTTATTTGAAAGTCTAGTCTTGATGCTTTTGTATAGCATTTATTTCCGTTCAACTCATAAAATCACATAACAATTTGAAGAATCCAACCCTCCCATCGTTTTCTCATATAAAAAGGTTTAACAGTAATTCGAATAAGTAGTCTTTATGTCAATTCATTTCTACCATTCGAAGCTTTTGTGTAGTATGTATTTCCAATTGACTCCTAAAATCACATTTAATTAGTGATTGGAACCATTCTCAAAATCCAACTACTTTATCGACATTGATTTTCTCATGCTTCCATTAAAATAGGAAGGTTTCACAGGTTCCCATCATTTCATTGATCAGTTGTTCCTTCTACGTAGAATTGTAGACGTAAAACTAATAGATATTGTATCATTTATTTAATATTATATTTTTTCAATTAACCGGCTAAGATCTAAAATATTATATATTCTAATGGCCGGATTCGGCCTGCAAATTTGTTATTCTTCCAATGTGACAAGGGACAGTTAGCAACATAGTAAAATTACGGTTAAAAACAAAGGGATGCAACAAAATTTGCACACACTTCCAATGCCTACACATGAGATTGATTCTTGAATAAATGCATCGAAACTTACTTTTGAAGATGTACACATTATATTTTTAATATGTCATGCAGTAAATGTATCATTTCATCTACACGTAAAAAGTATGGAAGTGGGTCGATGATACACATCATTTATGTTATTACGTTAACGTATTAAATATATAACGGACAAAATAGGTTGTTATTCAATTAATTGTACTTGACATGTCATGAAGTGCAATTACTTTTCAAATATCTTGTGACTAATTAGTGCAAATTGTCCCTATTCTATGGTCATGTTGCAATTTCGAGACCTATCATTTGGATTCTGCCATTTAAGTCCCTATATGCACATTTTCTTGCAAAAGTGACCGTACCGCCAACTTCCGATCGAACCTCTGACATCATTCAATACCACCTATAGAGTTAATTAAACGATAGCTTATTAAGCTCATCCTCATATTACTATTTATTCACAAAAAAATAAAAAAAATAAAAAAAAAATTACTCATTGCTTACTCGTCAATTCAATTGTTATTCATACATTCGTTACTCCCATTTAACAGAAAATGTCACGAGCTTAGAAGAAATTGGACATGGCAACTTGACAACGTTAAACTTTCGAATTAATTAAATGAATACTCATTAAACTTATCCATATATAAAGGAGATGTGATATTTTGATGTGTTAAATATATTGAAGTTAGCAAATTTGAAGCATCGGATCTCAACTCGAACAAAGACCAATAAAAACCTAACATAAACTCCATCCTCATACAAAATGAAGACTCTGTGTAACGCAATATTTATTCTTTATGAACAAATGCCAAATGTGTAATTCACTTAGAAAAATGATAGAAATATTATCTCTTAATAAAGGAAATTTTAGGAGTTTAAATAAAATCATATTCAAACATTGAGCTATGCTTATGATAAGAGGAAATTAGGTATAATATTGCTATTGTTTTGAAAGTTGAAACATCATATGTTTTACAAAAAAAAAAATTATAAATTAGGTATTACTTTAAAACTAATAAAATAACCCCTTCCTTCCCCTTGCTTCCCCTTTCTATGACTTCAAACCCCAACCCATCCCCAAATCAAATATCCCACCATCATCACCATCCCTTCATCCAACATAAACACCACTACTATTGCAACCCAGAACCATCTACATGCAAAAGTAGCCTCTAATGGTGAAAATAGATAACCAAGAGAAGGGCCCAATGAATTTTTAAAGGTAGGAAAATGATTTTTTTTTATGGTTGGGAGACAACAACGACAATAGATGAAGCAGATATTAGGAACTGAATAAACTATGCACAGCAAAAAATAAAATTATTTTCAATTCACACCAAGGATCTGCATTGTGTTTAGATAGAAAATGTGATAAGAATTATATATTTGATAAATTCCACAAATTCATTTGCTTTTTTTTTAACTCCAGTGATCACGATCTGCAATCCAAGTTGTCCAATTGTCCAGCCTCCAACGGTGATCCACACAGAGAACAAGAATGATGGCTAGATTTTCTTTTCTTGTACTGGCAAGAATTAATTCAACAGTTTTCAAACCCTAGCAGCCTATTAATATAAGTTCAAGAGGGCTTGATCCGTCTCTTAAACTTAACACAGTCCATTATTTAATTAATTAAATTAATTAAATCTAGTCCATGAATTAATTTATCTAATTAATTAATTCTATTATATTAATAAGCAACCAATTAATTAATTTTCCAACACTTGTCAATTAACTAATTGGTGATTCTCATTCTACTGGTTATCTTTTGTGTGTGACACATTAGGTTCACAATCACGATNAACACTTGTCAATTAACTAATTGGTGATTCTCATTCTACTGGTTATCTTTTGTGTGTGACACATTAGGTTCACAATCACGATACCTAACGACGTAAATTATTATTTTAATCTAATCAAAGTCGATAAATTAAAACACCTCTTTTAATTTATCACCAATTCACATTCGTCGTCCCATATTGACATCTAGCAATATGTCGGACAATACATGTGACGGGAAATATCACGTGATGTGACAAAATCAAACTTGTTCGTTTACCGTGAAACTATAATCCTTTCGTCAATATGATTCGATCAATTACGAGATATGGATATGTGTCAATCTTAATTATCGATCATATCTTCTATCACACTGTTAAATCAATGTAAGTCGAAAACTTCTTTTTTACTTATGAGTTCACATTGGCCAAGAATTTCATTATTAACTTAACTTGATAGAATGTAGATCATAATCTCTTACTATCTAAGAGTGACGAATCCTCTATTGATCAGTCACAACCTTCATATGATTCTTGACACACTCGAACGATGTTGTATTAGCGACATTTGGCATAGCAGCATTCAACATCACCAAAGTAGACTGTCCCCATATAAGACACTATGATGACCTTAAGTCAAATGACCAATTCAACTACCGAACGTTAGAGATTAATCACTGGCACTCAGATAGTTATCCATGTGGAATCTCCCCAGCGGGTCTCCAATATTTTGTTCTATAACAAAATATCCACGTGTTCATTTAAATGTTATGACACTTCAGCTTATAAGTTCATCTACTTACTTCGCAAGTAAGAAATGCCACACATGATAGTCTAACTGTAATAACGATATTCGTATCTCATTATTACATACGACCACTGATGATTTAAGATTCAATCATATTGCAATTTGTATCTTACAATCACGACTCCCTGTAATTAACAAATTGCAAGAACTTAAATCTACGGATTCTATTATTTAATATAATTCATTAGAAAAGAAAAATAAATAAACAATAGATCTTGCCATAAAAATGTATTAAACATATTAAAGTGTTTACAACCCAAATTGATTGGGTCTAGGGCATAACACTTACAAACTCTCACTTACACTAGATCCAATCACTTACGTATCTAATACCATAAGAGTCTACATGACGATCATGCTTATATTGTGACAACGGCTTTGTCAATGGATATGCAATATTATCATATGTGGGAATTCGCTCTATCTTTACGTCATTTCTTTGTACAATCTCACAGATGAGATGGTATCGCCTTAGCACATGTTTGGATCGTTGATGAGACATTGGTTCCTTCGCTTGCACGATTGCTCCATTGTTATCACA
>CAIGRP010127522.1:0-15598 GCA_903798385.1 Fraxinus cuspidata | reverse complement strand
ATTGCTGACAACGGTCGACGATCCATGGTCACCCGTGCTGACTCAAAATCTTGGGTCTGCCACTGCCTACATCGAGGCATGCTGAAGTTTGTTGCTCCAATCGACTCTCATAAGTCAATGGGTGAGCATAAATCAAGTCAAGATTATTCGAGAAGTGGTGGAACCAACAGTGAAATTATATTCAGGTCTTAAACCGCCAATTGCCGAAAAAGAGTTAGCAATTTTCTTAATCTTGACTGGATACATAAACATTGATAGTCCACGATTCTTAGAAAGGGGTATAAATCATGAGGAGGTCTATAGCCTCTTTTTTTTACCAGAATGTAACACTAGCATCTTCCAAAGCCACCATGGAATGAAATATAATTTCCCAACAGAATGTAGTAAAAAGTCAGCATTTAACACACATTAGAATATAGGAAAAGGCCGGCATCAACATGGAACTGAAGGAATTTACTCTGATCGAAGTAACTAAATAAGTCTATTGTTTTCAGTTAAAGACCAAACTTCTATGACCAGATTATTCCCTGATGAAAAAATATTTTAGAAATGTTTTGTAAGAGACTGATCTAACACTTCAATCTAATAGCAACAATAATTTGTTGTTTGATAACAACAGCTAGGCTTATTCTTCTCTGATGCCAAAAGAAGAAGAATAAGACGATGAAAAAGAAAACAAAAAGAAGGTGAAGAGTACTCATATACAGAGCCTGATTGTCTGCTTTATCTGTGGCTGTCTTTCTGTGTCACTGTAAGAGAAAAAGAGAGAATTTTTATCATATGATTTATGCACATAAAGGGTATCAGAATTTACATAAACAAGTAGCATGAATAAATACTTCTACCAGAATTGGAATTGCAAACGCATTTTGAGAATTAATTTGGGAAGACATCACAGGAAAAATGTCAAACACAAAAAAAGAGATTTTACTTGTCTCAAGTGAGGCAGCAAAATGAAGAAAATAAACCATAGTAGGGACATATTTATAGCTTCTGCAAGAGGTACTAGCCGTTAAAATCAGCAATAATGATAACCGCTGAAAGTGAATAAGCGACTATGTAGATCCCAAGGCAAGTCAGGCATAAACCATGTGCGCCCAAAGGACCATGGGCCACTAACCCCAAAAAGCGTGGATGAGGCCCACCCGCACGTATAAAATGGTGATAGTTGGCAATACAATCTCTATGTCCCCTCTTAACACACACAAACAAAGTGAAGCCAATAGCCCTTCAATAGCTTCGTCAATTAAGATGTACAGCATACAAAGTCCTAGATTTAATATAAATTATGAAATCGAACACGAGGGACTATTTGTTAGCCCTCGAAGGGCCAATGTAAGAATTAAGTTTATTACATGTGAATCGAAGAGAGTAATGGCTCGCGTAAAAGTTGCGAACCATCCCCCATATCTAAGCTGGCTACATGCGGATATCCATAAAGACATGTGGACAAAGTGAGTAAAGTGTGATTATATAACTGAATTAGTTATAAGGCAACCATTAAGGAGTAGCCACCTGCCACCCCCTCCAAATAACTAGTTTACTCCAACGCTTGAGAAGAAATCTATAAATACCTACCCCCCTCATTTGAAGGATGAAGCATGCAATTC
Source organism: Fraxinus cuspidata (assembly GCA_903798385.1). Lineage (NCBI taxonomy): Eukaryota > Viridiplantae > Streptophyta > Magnoliopsida > Lamiales > Oleaceae > Fraxinus > Fraxinus cuspidata. The sequence goes on along the minus strand of CAIGRP010127522.1, from coordinate 13,988 downwards.
AAATATCTCATTCTCAAATAGTTATTTTTTGTCTCTTTTTTTAGTTTAGACATCTAGACTAGTGAACTTAGGAAGTGAAACTCATAGTTAGGTGAGATGATTTATTGATAGTATTTACATTTGATTTTCGATTATAATTGTTTCATCAATAAAATCGTTTGATCTGATTATTACTTTCAACAATAACTATGAAAAAGATAGCGTATTGGGTTTATATGCGTGCAAAAAGATCTCATGTTAAATTGAAGATATTTATATGATCACTTTTTATTGTAGTTTTTACAACAACTTCAAGAAAAATAACAATGAACTATGAATTTTTTAACGACAAAAAAAAGTCATCAAATGTTATTTTCAATGACAAACATATAGATTTGTTATTATTACTATGTTTATTACACCTCGCCACCAAGGCTCTAAGTCAATGTGCTACGTAGTAATTAATGTGGATAGAAAGTCAAAAAAGACCTAGGTGGTCAAGATGTAAAGAAGTTATACAGATATCGAAGTACTACCTCAGTTAGCGAAGCACTACACTTGAGCTGAGACACTGCCTAAAGAAACGAAGAAATGAGCTGAAGCCCCTACCTAGAAGACTAGCTTCGAGGCTCTCAGTTCATCTGAAGCTCATGAGCCGACGTTGTCTCATTCAAAATATTTGAATATCTTTTAAAAGTAATAGAAGATGTCAATGTCTTAGCCTATTATATAGGGCGACTAACCCTTTATCCAGGTATTAATTGTATGAATAGACAATAATGTGAGGCTTCAACTAAGAAGATGAGGCCACATGATTCTGATTCAACGAATACCATGTTGGCCAAGGCTACATAAATAGATTCTTTTTGTAACTTAGAAAGGGTGAAAAAATTAGAGTTAGGATTATCATCTTCTCATGTCTTGAACTATCAAATATGAAATTAAGAAGAAATATTGGAAAATACTTTTACGAACACTTATATTTCCATTTTTATCAAACACTTGGTAGAAGAATTATATAAGTAGATGATCTTATAATTTACAATGCTCTTTTGTTTTTTATCCTTCCACATATTCTAGTGATATATTTGGTTATTAGTTTTGGTCCTCGTTTGGTGATCATTGATAGCATCATCATCTATTGTTTCACTCGTCGGAGCTCGAACATCTTTGTCTCTCGTCGTGAAGCACTTCTCGTGTCCAAATCGACCTCATTTCTCACCATTTCTCCAGTAGAAACGCCCCAAAATTGGTTCGACGTGGCGAGAGTAGGCCCGACATCTGTTAGCTCATTGGGTCAATAAATTGGCATGTTTTGTGGGAAATCATACAGTTAACCACAAGTATCTCGTGGGGAGAAGCCGGTAGGAAATACCTTGGAAGATATTTCCTAACCCCTGAAAAGTGAGTGTTCTTGAAGAAAAAACCATTGGAAAGTACAAGAGATGACCGTGCAAATCTTATGCTCGTTTGATCCTTGAAGAAAAGAATATTTGGTTGAAAGACGTGTCTATCGATATGAGTTCAAACAGTGAAGAAAATGCACATCGAAGGACGAGGGAACACCTTGAAGAAGGAGAACCCTCACAAGCTCTCGCAGCTGCTCACTCAAGGCCTCACCAACAACATAGATGAGGTGGGTTAAGAGGCGGATGCAGGATAGCAACTAGACTCACTAAAGAAGTCATCACAATGACTGCTAACATGAGAAACATAACCTAGCAGAACATGGACATGCATGAGTTATTGATGAGCATGTAGGGTCTAGGAGGATACCCAGATCCTCCTTATGCAGCCCCTGGAAGCGCATTCCAAGATTCTCCATAGTACTACCCTGAGGAGGAAGAAGTTCAAAGCCAAATTGTAGGGTACTATCACAACAGGATAGAAGCCCCAAAAAGAGGGAGGTTGGGGTTGACATCTCAACTAATTATTGTTTAGAACGACCTCATGAGGCCCAATTTAATTTTCCTTCAAACTATGAGCCAAAAGACTTGTCTCAAAGGTCAACAAGTGTCTTCGACAGGTTAAGCTTATGGTTGTCTAGAAATAGGCAGGCTCAACTCCTTATTCACCTAGAAATAGGCAACAGGAGCCACTTTGGTCCGGAAGACAAGAAGAACCAGTTCGTCATGAGAAACCTCGAATTCCTCTCCCTGGAAATAGGCATGAGAGGAGGGAACTGGCCATAAGTGAAGTTGAACCTTTCCATTCCCTTTTGCAAATTCAATATAGGGAGGATGAAGGCTTTGATGAGTCCTAGAGGTCCTCCGACCTCGACGACGACGATGATCATTCACCATTTTCTCAAACCATTAGGAATGTCCCCATGGGAAAGGCGATCTCGCGAAACATCACAACATCATCAAAACACACATGAATCTGAAATGAGCCACCCTAGCCATAAAGTGTAGAGCTTTCCATTTGACTCTAAGTAGAGTAGCCGAAATCTAGTGCACCAGGTTGCTAGAAGAAAGCATCCGAAGCTGGATAGACTTCAAAAGGACGTTCCTAAAATATTTTTCTACTAGTATGGAAGGCGAAAGACCAATTCAACGCCTGCAAGATATGCAGCAATAGCAGAGCAAGTCTCTGAAAAGTTTCTTGTCCCACTTGAGATGACCTACTGAGTGCAAGTAATAGATATGGAAGCTCTAACTACCTTAAGGAGAGGTTTGGACATGAATTCTCTATTCTTGAGGGATGTGCAAAACAAGGATCTTACCACGTATGATGCCCTACTATAAATGATTTGGCGTGAAAGCCTCAATGAAGAATTGAGAGATCATAGGAACAGGGCCAGCCAAAGACTCTCCATCCATGCAAAGGGAAAAATGTCATACCTCCCATTTGATGGATCACCAGACCACTTTCAATCATGGACAAGCACTAGTTGTCCATGATTGAAATCCATCAATGCCAACCTGATAAGGAAGTGAACCTTAGTGTAGAAATGCATCAAGGCCAATCTTATCAGAGGCCTAGAGACGTAGGCAAAGCCCCCTACAACTGATGGCCAGGAGTCCATCAGAGAAATTGATACGATCTTTGGAGGCCTATACGTTGGTGAAGAGTCTAAAAACTCACAGAGAAATTACACCAGGGAAGAAAAAGACCCTCACATGATAAGTTTCAGAGTTAACTAAGCCCCTGTCGAAAGAATAATTTCGCCAATCACATTTACTCAAGAAGATGCAGCGAATGTGCATTATCCACACTGTCACACCTTAGTAGTGAGGGTCGTCCTAGCTTGTAATGGCCTGAAAAGAGTGTTAGTGGATAATAGAATCTCGGTCAACACATTTTTGGAACCACTTTTGACAAAATCAAAGTTGACCATGAACCGACCCCAATGAGTTCCCATTTGTATGGTTTCACGAGAGATAGCATCATCCCAAAGGGAAAGATTTCTCTAGGGAGGCCAGTTTTGAAAAAACTCTGGGCTGTCACTTCTATTCATCATTTGTACATGAAGTTTTCAACGAAGAATGGAATTGCAACGGTTCGAGGAGATCAGAGAAGCACAAATGAATGTTACTCAAACTTCTTACGGAAAGCTGAGCCGAGGAGCATCAATGTGATCACTACAGATACTGATATGGATGATTTCCTTGAACAAGGAAAAAACCCTGAACAAGGAGAAGACGTCGAAATGGTGGATGTCCCTGAAGAAGAGGCCATCCTTGGAACTATACGTAACTCTAAAGAAGAGACTGTATGTGTAAGGCATACCATCTCTGAAGAAGAAAGAGCTGCTGAGAAAGTGATTAGTTTAGAGGAACTGGATCCTTACATCACTGATTGTAAACCTTAAACAACACCTATGGAGAAACTGAAGAAATCTTCCTATAAAAGCTAAGGAAGAGCTGAAAAGTTTCTTGTTGAAAAATCTTGATGTCTTTGCTTGGAAGTACGAAGACATGGTTAGTATAGACACTAAGATCAGTTTCCATCATTTGAATAGCGACCCTAAGGTCACGACACATAGGCAAAAAAGAAGGGGTTTAAGAAGTTGATTGACAATAAATTTATCCGTGAGTCAGTATATCCTAAGTGGGTCTCTAACCCAGTATTAGTAAAGAAGCATAATGGAAAGTGGGGGATTTGTGTAGATTTCTCAAACTTAAATCAAGCTTACCCTAATGACATCTTTCCACTCTCTATGATAGATCAACTTGTGGATTCAACTGTCGAACACGAGCTTTTAAGCTTCATGGATGCTTATTCTAGATACAATCAGATCCCAATGTTCCCAACAGATGAGGAACATACTTTCTTCATCGCAAACAATGGTCTTTATTATTACAATGTCATGCCTTTTGGGTCAAAAAATGTCGAGGCCACCTACCAAAGACTTGTCAACAAGATATTCACTGATTTAATTGGAAAAATCATGGAAGTTTACGTGAACGACATGCTGGTGATAAACCTAAGGGCTGGAGATCATGTTGAAAACCTCAATGAAACATTTCAGATCCTGAGAAGATACCAAATGAAGCTCAATCCTTTGAAATGGGCTTTCAGAGTCGTTTCTGGAAACTTTTTTGGGCTACATAGTCAACCAAATAGGCATTAAAGCTAACCCTAAAAAGGTTAAAGCCTTAACCGAAATAAGGTTACCTCAAAAATAGAAGGAGGTACAAAGCTTCACGAGACGCGTAGCTGCCTTAAATTGATTCATCTCCAAGGCAACGGACAAGTGCCTACCTTTCCTTAATATTCTCAAAGGAGGAAGTAAGTTCCAATGGATAAAGGAATATGAGAAAGCCCTCAAGGAGCTAAAGAAATAGTTGGGACATACTCCTCTCCTCTCCAAGCCCATGGCCAACAAGCCACTACAGTTGTATTTGGAAGTAACCACTGATGCCATCAGTTCAGATATAATAAGGGAGGAAAATGATCACCAGCTGCCCGTCTACTACGTGAGCAAAGCACTCTTGGCAGCAGAAACTCGCTACCCAGACATGGAGAAGCTAGCCCTCTTATTGGTGACAGCTTCTCAAAAATTGAGACCATATTTCCAAGCTCACACTATTCAGATGTTGACAAACTTTCCCCTCAAGCAAATGCTACAGAAGCCCAATGCTTCGAGGAGATACAAAAGGACATAAGCTCACTTGTGTTGTACGGTTTAGCTTCAAAGCCACCAATAATGCAGGAGAGTATGAAGCCCTCCTCGTCGACCTCATATTAGCAAGAGAAATGAAAGCGAAGAGGCTCATCATCAATAGCGATTCCCAGCTAGCGGTAAGTCGGGTACATGACAATTTTCTAGCCAGAGATAAATCTATGGCTGTGTACTTGAAATTAGTTATGGAACTTGCCTCTACTTTTGAAAGATTCCAGCTCGTACAAATCCTACAAGCTGAAAATGTTCATGCTGACACCCTATGAAAATGGCAAACAGCAAAGATTCGGAACTACTCACTGTAGTGCCCATAGACCATTTTCTCAAACCCTCTACCACCACTAGCTAAGTGGTAACGTGGGTCGAAGATATTCCTCTATAGATGAAACCAATTATATCATTCCTCAAGGACCAAGTATTGCTATCTGAAAAAAAAAGGAGGCCCAAAAGCTCAGAAGACGAGCTGTACACTCGTCTTCCAAGACGATGAGCTATACAAACGTAGATTTTCATTACCCTTACTCCGATGCATTGGAGGAGAGCAAACTAATTATGTGCTCCGAGAAATTCATGAAGGAGTATGTCGGAATCACACCGAAGGATGGTCCTTAGTACAGAAAGTATTGAGGCAAGGACATTATTGGCCTACCTTGAAAAAGGATGCACAATAGTTTGTCCAAAAATGCAATAAATGCCAACGTTTTGTAACTATTCAGAGGCAACCTTTGTAACACCCCGAATTTTAATAACCCAGTGCGTTACCAAGAATGCGATCTTTAACATTAATCTCTAAAAATACTACATTTAAAAAAGTTAATAAATTTAAATTTATTAACTCAAACTCTATAATCATGACATTGTTTTTTTAAACATATAAACTAAAATAAAATATGGAACAATACAAATTAGAAGGAGTTTTTTGTTTTTTTTTGTTTTTAAACAGCAAGTTGAAACAGTTTTCTACAGTTACATGGTGAGTTTGCAAAAATTATTTGACCTAAAAAAACTTGACATAAATTTATGAAATTTTACAAAAACGTATAGGACTCATATAAGTATAATATATAAAAATTTGGAATCTCGACGACAACATTTGAAGCACGAATTATTTTACGAACTAGCTGGTTTGTGTTTCCCAAATTTGACTGTTAAAGTTTACTAAAATTGCTATAACAAATTCTACGGGACTCCGATCCACCTATTTTTAATTGCATATGATACATAACTCACAAAGGATCATTTTTGAATTAAAAACATGCCAAAATTTCAAATATACCGACCATAGTACAATTAAAAAAAAGTAGCAGAATGCTGAAATTTGCTAAACACCTGTTCAAACGTTAAAATGTTCCATCTCAAAACATGGATTTAAACTACAATTTCTAGGATACTCCAATGATTAATTAAACATAAAAGTGGCAATCTAAAACATAAGAAATAAATTTCTCTAAAAATTTCATATCCCATTCATGCCAAGCCATCGCACGATCTCTGATTACTCTGAAAATGTTAAATAAGAGTGAGCATCTCACAGAAATACTGAGTATGTTACACATGCTATATGAACATAATAATCATTTAACCATGCATCCTTACGTATTGTCTTCATAAATAAGCAAATCGATGATCAAACGATCTTCTTAAAGTTCTGATGAGCCTCTGCGACCATCAGTTAAACATTACATTTAAGAAGAACCATTAAAGGCAATTCACATACTTCATGATCAAACATAATGAATGACATGTATGAATGAAAATTAAATTAACATAACAATAAACTTAGTGCAGGGATCCTACCTTAGTTGAAGTGATAAAATAGTGTCTACATCAAACGGAACTCATCTACAAATCTTAAACGTAAAAATGCTTTCTCCCTTTATTTTTTTAGTGGGTCTGTCGTGTATGCATGTAAATATATCTAAAATGTGTTGTAATTTAATGTCAATTGGAGTTCCTATGAAATCAGGAGTCTAAAACCGTTGTTGAAGATTGGATAGAATTTGATTTCAAATAGAAATCCTAGCCAAAATGATGAAATTGGTTAATTTGGATTACATGGAATTTAAATGGATAATCTATAAAACAAATTCACCTTATACTCCATTTTAATAAAAATATCAAATCCCACATTCCAAATTATGATACCCGTGGCTAAAAAAAAGTTAATTGTTTGATTAACCTTAATTAAAAAAGGACTCCCTCTATACTACAATAACTTAGATTTAACTTATCCGAAATAACTTTTTCTAAAGTACAAAATTCATCATTTAATATGAACTTCAAAACAAGTCCAATATTGATATACTTATCATCACTCTATCAAAATTCAAATATTTGACCCAAAAACATAATAATTTAAATTATACTTCACTTTAGTCCCTCAACTTTCACAATAATAATATATAATCTATAGAACAATTAAATTTGTTTTCTAAAATTTTCGGTTGTTACAACCTTCCCAAGAACTAAATGTTATCTCCAGCCCCTGGCCGTTTACTAAACAGGGAATTGAACTCATATGACCTCTTCCCAAAGGGAGGGGAAATTCGAGCTTCGTAATTGTCCCCATTGATTATTTCACTAAATGGGTAGAGGTCGAACCACTTGCCAAAATCACTAAAGCCAACACTTCCAAATTTTTGTAGAAAAATATCATTTGTAGATTTGGAATTCCTCATTCAATTGTCTCAGACAACGGTCAACAATTTGACAACAAGAAATTCAGGAATTTATGCTAGAAACTGGGCATTAAGAAGCATTTTTCCTCCTCACATCATCCCTAAGCAAATGAACAGGTTGAAGCTATCAACAAAACATTCAAATACACATCAAAGAGGAAGTAAGATGCCTCTAAAGGGGAATGGTCGATGAACTGCCTCAAGTTCTTCGGGCCATCAGGACTACCAGCAGAACTGCTACTGGAGAGATTCCTTTTTCTATGGCCTGAGGAGCCTAGGCGATGAGCCCACTGGAAGTCGGTCTACCATCTTCTCGTCGAATTCATTGAAATATCTATTGACGAGATACAAAGATTTGAGCTTGACCTCCTTGAAGAAAGAAGCGATGACTCTCAAACGAAATTGGCTTATTATCAACAAAATATGAAAAATATTACAATACGAAAGTAAAAATGAGGTTGTTTCGTTTGAATGAGATGGTGCTTTGTAGGGTATTTTTGTCTTCTAAAGAACATGGTTCTGGAACCATTGGCCTAATTGGAAGGGGCTTTATTGCATCAAGGAAGAGGTTCGAGCACGAACTTACAAATTTGAAAGTATGGATGGAAATGCACAGTCCCATCCATGGAATGTAGAACATCTACGAAAATACTACCAGTAATTGTGTAAATAGCTTTGTATCTACAGTTTATGGTTCAATAAAAGTAACTTTTATCAAATATGTCCATATATTAAAAATACCTCCCAAGATGCAAAGGCCCTGGGAGTAGCATCTGCATAGGCGAACCGTTCTTATGCAAAGAAACATAAACACCTTGACGAAGAACTAGATCCCAAAATGACCACATCTACACTCACGAAGTGCGACATATACCTTTAGCAACAAAAGTTGCTAAGGAAGTCTTAGTGTGGGCGAACCGCTCAACCCCATGCTTAAGAAAATAAATAAAAGTGAATTGCCTATAGTTGTACACAATGTAAATAAAGTTTTAAAACAAAAGATGTACATTGAAGTTTGATGTATTTAAGTTCTGAAACTTATTAAGGTGCACAACCTCCTAACACTTGTGAAAAGTTTTAAGTTTGATTTCAACCATTGAAGTTTGATCTACTTAAGTTCTGAAACTTATTAAGGTGCACAACCTCCTAACACTTATGCAAAGTTATAAGTTTGATTTTAGCCATTGAAGTTCGATGTACTTAAGTTTAGAAATTTACTAAGTTGCATGACCTCCTAACGCTTAGACAAAATTGCAAGCTTGGATCTAGTTGATGAAGTTTGTGGTGCATAAATTTATTATTTATAAGGGTAACGTGGTTGAAGAACTTTAGTTTGATTCCATTGTTTCTTAAATATGCATAAGTTCGATGTTATCAAAAATATGATGTTATCTTTAGTATGATATTACTTGTTGCTTTAAGTTTAAACATCATCATTGAAGTATAATAGGCTCGAATCATAGTAACGAACATGTCAGTACATAATAAGTAGAAGTAACAAGAAGCAGAAGTAAGAAACACAAGGAAATTTAGGAAATGACTTCATTAATAATAGTATTTACATTTTGTGGACCAAAGCAATTTACATAGAAAAAACAAGAAAGGAAAACAAAGTAAAATCTAAGCTCTAAGTAGGTATAGAGGAGGAGTCACAAAGGGAACAATGGCATTGGAAGCCACTTCTTCAGTTGTTTGTTCAGATGCATCATCTTCAATTTCAATTACTAGACTTTCCTCTGCAGGAGTTTGAGTTTTAGTCATTTCCTCATCTCCAAGGAATTCTGTTCTTAACTCAGAGGTATCAATACGTTGAATGTTTATCTCCAGCCACTCCATCATGTCAATATAAGCATACCATCGCCAGTACTTTGCGACACTTTTGTATACATCTGTCAAATGGAAGTTGAGGAGGAAACGTTTCTCCGCATCACTACCAGCAGTTTGAGCTTCCTGCTAGCAGTCTCCACATCATTACTTAAACCAGCAACTTTAGATTTCAACTCCCACACCTACCTTTTCAGAGCAACATTCTCCTTATTAGCCTTCTCCAAGGCTTTAGGTGCCAGATGTTGATGGCGTTAGATGTCTCTACTTGCTTCGTAAGTAAGATAACCTCACTCTGAGATAGGTGGACTTCCTTCTTCAATTTCTCAATTTCTTCCAAGGCAAAAGCAAGCTTTACAGACTCCTCTGCCTGCTTCTTCTTCAGAGCCTCCGCCTTAGCTTTGGCCATGCTGGCAGCCTCCTTAGCTTAGGAGGCTTTATTCAAAAATTCTTTATTTTTTTGTTGAAGGTTTTTAAAGAGGGCTTTAGCCCCTATGTCCACACCAAGGGCCCTCCCCACCGACTCACCATCGTGAAGAAAACGTCCACGGCGTCACTGGTCTCCACAAAGTATTGCCACCTCTACATCCAGTACTTGTGAAAAGTAGCTGTAGCAATTTGAACCTCTGGAGAAAGTATCAAAAGGCTTTCAAGAGCCAGCTCATCACTCCTAGACCTAGCGATGAGTCATTTTCTTGAGGGAGCCTCAGAAGCTGTTTAGTTGCTGGTGGACTTGGCCCTCTTGGCTAGTTCATGCCTTTAGGGCTCCACGGCAGGTGGTCTCTTTTATCTCCCAAAGGCTACAGCTATTGATGCTACCATCAGCTTCTCTCCAGGTGAGACACTGGAGCGAGATGGGGAATGTCGTTGGAGCTCACTACCCTGATGGTAGAGAACCTCTGCTTTTTCTTGGACTCCTCCACTACTATCTTTTTATCCTTATCCACTCAGGAGGTCGTCCTTCCTCTTAACTGTCTACCTCACGACATACCCTCTTAAATTTTTCCCTCACCTATTTGGCCGCCATAGATGAGGGCTTTAATCCCTTTTTTTCCAAAAGTGGAGGTGGTAGTCAGTATAGTGGCCACATCAGGAGTGTGGTGCCTCCTCTTCTCAAAATTTTCTACAAAGGTAAACATCAGTGTTAGATATGAACAAATGGAAAAATTCTAAGTAAACTAGAAGCGAAGTATAAAAAAGATGATGCTATACCTCTCTTGGCCATAAGACAGAATTCTTAAAAAAAACCTCATCGATCTCAAAGTCTCGTGATGAGGAGGATCCCCGGCAGATATCGGAGAGAGTTTCCCAGTCACCCTCTGATAGTTCGAAGTGCTTAACTGACCCTGCAAAACAACAATAAAATATTAAGAATCAGATCCAGTTTTCCAAAGAAGCAAAAGGAAAAAAATCAACACTCATTGGCTTTGGAGTAGGAGGTTGGGAGTTTGATGTGGAGGACAGTGTCACCCTAGTACTCTTGCCACTTCCCTGTGACCTAGAACCACATCTCCTTCCATCCCTTGATGGAGGAGGGTAGACCCAGGACGAAGGGGGAATGTGACCCCAACGAGCACAAAGAATACCACCCACTCGATCCCACTTACCCAAGACCCAAGGTTGAAAAATTGTTTGGAAGACATGTAGGGGCATGTCCTCACTCATGGAAGCCTTCTTCTATATGAAGTATGCCCTCACTAATTAGGCCATACATTAGGGATGAGCTGGGTGTGGGCCAACCTGTACAACCTGAGTATAGCCCTGAAAAATGGATGTAAAGGCAAGCGAAGTCTAACCTTTAACATGAACTCTCTAATGGCAACACAACCCTGCCTCGGATAGTAGGCTCGCTCATTAGGAGAAGAAGAGAGGAGCTCTATGTCGTAAGGAATCCCATATTTTTCCCTAAGATTAGCTAATTGGGTCAGATCTACAGAAGATGGGATTTTGGCTGCTTCTCATTCTGTGTTATTGCTCCTCCTACCCTTGTTGGAAGGCAGTGCACTTCGCCCTGCCTGAATAACTTTAAATAGGTCGCAATATTGGTAATTTGTACTCCCATCTCACCGGCTAGTTCACTCAAGTCCACATCATCCCCAACAGAAGTAGAGGATGCCATTGTTTAAAATATTTTAAAAGAAAAATAAAAGAAGAAATACTTACGAATTGAAGGGGATGGTGAATGATGAAATACCAAAAAGGTTACAAAGGCACCAAAGAAGGCGAGAAAAAAGGGGAAAAGAAGTTAAAAACCAAGAAAAGAAATAGAAAATTCTTGAGAAAACGTGGAAAAAACTTGAGGTTTCGAAGGATGCTAATACTGAATTCGTAAAAAGCAAAAGTGGCTTTTTCCACAAATGTTTGCCTTTCATAGGCTAGGCCTCTTAACCTCAGCCGCTGGATGTCGATCGGGTCATCTGATGTTCGTTTGAAGATTAAATCTGAGCCACTCATCACGTCTGCCATTTCATATCTATGGCTCAGATCAGAGCATCTGCTTTATGCGCCCTCATGCACCTGAAGTTTGCAAAACACGTGGAATACAACCATTATTACACATTAAAAAAGGCGAATGTTGCATGCATAGGAAGTTGAACCGTTTCAATTGTCTTTTCTTGAAAATGTACCATGATAGCAAATCATTTTGGCACAATAACAAAGGACTCCTCGTGTTTCTCAAGCATGCTAAAGTCAAGCTTCTTGTAATTATCAATACTGAGGCCCAGAAAGGTTAGACACAATCCTCTTCATCCATTTTAGACGAAGCTTTAGCCTTGCAAGAGCACTTCAGGCGAGACAACTTCAAAATTCCTCGACTCTGCTTACCCTTCTTCGAAACTGTTCCAGAAAGTGAGATGTTCCCAAGTATACGAATTCAAGATAATACTATTAGGAGGTCTGCACAAGTAGTGCACATTGGAGATTATGACATAATGCAAATTACCCATTGATGAAATTTTATCTACTTCAAAAGTCCATGCATTACATAAATAAACATGCTTAGACTTGGGGGAATTATTACCTCTCACTACCAAGGCTCTAAGTCAATGTGCCACGTAGCAATCCACGTGGACGAAAGTCATGAAATGTCAACAAAGACCCAGGAGGTCAAGATGCAATAAAATTATGCAAATAATGACGTACTACCTCAATTAGGGAAGCACCACATTTGGGCTGAGACACTGCCTAAAGAAATGAAGAAAGAAGCTGAAGCCCCTTACTCAAAAGACCAGCTCCGAGACTCTCAATTCATCTGAAGCTCATAAGTCGACATTGTCTCTTGCAAAATATTTGAGAATTTTTATAAGTGATTGATGTAACATTTGTAATAGAAGATGCTAGGGTGTCAGCTTATTGTATAGGACGGCGACCCCTCACCAAAGTTTTAATTGTATGAATATATAATGATGTGAGGCCTCAACTAAGGAGATGAGGCCATGTGATTCTAATCTAACGGACACCACGTCGGTAAAAGCTGTATAAATAGATCCTCTTTGTAACTTAGAAATGGTTGGAAAAATTAGAGTTAGGATTATCATCTTCTCATGTCTTAAACTCTCAAATATGGAATCAAGAAGAAATATTGGCAAATACTCTTACGAACACTTGTATTTCCATTTTTCATCGTACACTAGGTAGAAGAATTATATAAGTAGATGATCTTATAATTTACAATGCTCTTTTATTTTTTATCCACATATTCTAGTGATATATTTGGTTATTAGTTTTGATCCTCGTTTGGTGATCATTGACAGCGTGATCATCTTTTGTTTCACTCGTCAGAGCTTTCTCACTGTGCAGCACTTTTCGCGTCCAAATCTACCTCCTTTCTCACTATTTCTCCGGTAGAAACGCGCCGGAATTATTTTGACGTGGCGAGAGTGGGCTCGACATCTATTTGCTTATTTTTTGGGGTCAACAATGTTGTTCGAGAAAATATGTGATGTTATAAACAAAAGAATTATTAACAATTATCAAATATGTCTTTACAATATCTAGGTTACTGTCGTTTGGATTATCATCGATTTTATAATAAAAAATTAATTATGATATAGTTGAGAATATATAAAAACTTTCCTCTTGAATAATTACTTGCGTAAAATATTTACCTTTGTCAAAATTTCCCTATGGCATGTCAGAGGGGGTTAAAGAGATTGTGGAAGAAGCTCCAATCATAATGCAGGAAATTATTTTAGAAAAGAAATTATCGTCAAAGTAGCAATCTATCTCTACTTATACTATGAGCGTGTTCCAAAATCAGAATGGAATTTGCGATGATTTTGAAGACTAACATCTTCTTTCTGGTGGGAAAAAATAATAAAAAGGATAAGTTGCATTGGCTCTCTCGAGACTCTGTAAATCGAAAAATAGGAGAGGTA
>CAIGRP010127505.1:0-10475 GCA_903798385.1 Fraxinus cuspidata | reverse complement strand
TGAATGCATCTCGAAAATATTGGTCCAAAAAATTGGATGATGCTTTGTGGGCCTATCGCACCGCTTATAAGACGCCGATTGAAATGTCACCATACCGAATAGTATTTGGGAAAGCTTGCCACCTACCAGTTGAATTTGACCACAAAGCATACTGGGCATTGAAACACATATGAACATGGACTTAGAAAAAGGCTAGCAAAATAAGAATACTATAGCTTTAGGAATTGGAAGAATTCAGAAGAGAAGTTTCTGAAAACGCATCCATCTACAAAGAAAAGACAAAGCGGTGGCATGACAAGAATATTCGACAACGAATTTTGAGTGTAGGATCAAGTGTTCTTGTATAACTCCAGACTTAAGCTGTTCCTAGGAAAATTGAAATTAAGATGGTCTAAACATTTCACGGTATCCCAAGTGTTTCCCTATGGTACAGTTGAATTACACCACCCAACAAATGGAACTTTCAAAGTTAAAAGGACAACGTATCAAACAATACATAGAGAAATTTCTCACCGCTAAAGAAATTCTTGAACTAGTTATTCCAGAATAATCGCGAGACAAAGTCAAGCTAATGATGTTAAAGAAGCGCTTATTGTGAGGCAACCCAATCTTTTTTCCTTTCTTTTATTCTGTTTTTTGAGTTTTATGATAGTTTAGTTTAGTTTATTTGTGACTCATCATACATACCATGTTTCTCCTTAGATCTTCGTTATGTTAGTTGGTTTATTAGATGTTAAAGTTAAGTAACACTTATTCCAGTTATTTGAACTTAATATTTGATTTGATTTTTCAAGAACATGACGCATGGAACATTTAAACCATTATTGACCAAGGAGCAACGAGAACAATAAGAAAGTTAGACATTAAATTACAAGATATATCATGGGAGTCTTTTCTTCACTTTCTTTTGGAAAACCCGAGTTTTTATTTTTTCCATGTGTTTTGTATGCTTTTATTGTTAAAAAAAAAAAAGAGGACCAAAATTGTGATGCTATGGCGCCACAACCCATGCGCCGCAGCGCCACAATGTTGAAACATAGCGCTCCCTTTCCCTTTCCCTATTTTTGTTTTATTTTATTTATTATTATTATTTTTAAATTTATTATTATTGTCGTTGTTGTTGTTGTTATTGTTATTTTCACTTATTTAATATAATTATTATTTTTCTTCTTTCCTCATCCCTCTTTTTTTTCGTAATTCATACTCCCATTCCGTTCTTTTTTTTCATTATTTTCCTTCTCTCTCTCTCAAATCCTATTTTCTCTCATCTTTCAATATGTTAGTTCCAAATCCCTTACATATATATTACACTCATTATCTTCACCATCTTCATTGCATAGATTTCACACTTCAACATATTTTCTACTTAGTGAGCTCTCTTCACATAAAAGGGTAAGCTTCTAGACATGTTTTTTTTGGTATGTGGTGTTAATTTATGTGTATTACAAGTTTTGATGGATGTAATCTGAACAATTTCCTATGGGTTTTGATAGATTGTGGTAGTATGTGAGATTGAATTTATGTTTGGGATTATGTTTGGAATAAACATTGGGGGCATTTTAGATTTAAGTGAAGGAAGAAATGCAAGGTGTTTGTTGAAATTCCTCTAAGAACTTTCTTTCATGTGGTGCCACATTAATAACTTAACTATTGATTTAACATTGGGGGATTAAAATTACTTTACTCCAAATTTGTGGGGATTAACAATGTCTTGCGTTGTTGATGGTGTTATGTTATTTGGAACTTTTCTTATATTTTGTGAAGTGTGTTGACAGGTTTTGAAGATAGTTTGGGTTGCTGGTGGTAGCAATAATTATTTGGCATTGTTGTTTTTGAAGTGCACCATGCCACCTAAAAAGAAATCGAAATCTTTGGCCTCATGTCTAAATCCTTTGACAACAAATGTGTAAGCGATGAAGCTAAAAAACGATATCATGATATGGTAGTTCAAAAATATGGTATTCCAGAACAGGGTTTTGACGACCTTGAGCTTTATATGAGAGAGCAGATTGAGGTAGGAATTGGCAGTTGTTCACAAGACAGCTACAGTAAGGGTTAATACCAGTGGTGCGTGAATTTTTTGCAAATGCTAAAGAGAACGACGATTTACAAGTTTATGTTAGGGGCCAATGGATTCGTTTTGACTGCACATCCATTAATAGGTATTATAAACTGCCTGATATAGATGAAGATGACTTCTCTTAACTATGTGAGGAAGGGACAATCGATCTGGTGGACATTCTTCGAGAGTTGGCCCAACCGGACATCACATGAAAATGATCAGACACCAATGTCACTAATTTTCCTGCAGCGGGTATGTTTCCTGAATGCAAAGCGTGGCATTATTTTAGATGTGCTAAACTCTTGCCTAGTAGTAATATAAGTGAAGTGACAAACGATAGGACGGTGTTGAATTATATTACTCAAAGGGATTTCAGTATTGATGTGGGCAATGTTATTTACACCTACTTCTTGCACATGCTTCGAGGATCTACAACTGCAAGTCTAGGTTACCCTTCATTAATTTATGCTTTATGTCAAGAAGGTGGAGTTGAGACATCCTTGGCTGAGGAAATAGTTCACCCTAAACCAGCCCAGATTAAGAAGTTAATTTGATAGTTCTCTAGCAAGTAGTTCTTTACCGGTGCTTCACCACAAGACACTGGGGCACAGTCATCCCATCCCCGTCATCCTCCACATATCAGTTCGCAGATGGATGATATTATTGGTAGAATTGAGGCTATGCAATTGTAGCTAACTTAGAGACAAGACGAGTTGGAATTGAGGAATCAAGAGAGACATGATGGAATCCAACATCAACTTGATCAGGTGCAAGTGTCTATGACCAACCAATATCAGCAGTTGTAGATCTCTATGTATACACAATTTCAATATCAAAATGAGTTCTTCTTAGCATTGGCCTCTGCATACCCACATATATTATTTCTCCCACATCGTACGTTTCCATATCATTTGGCCAATCAGGATCCATCTCATCAAGGCGATGGCAATGACACCTACTAATGTTTTTAGGGAAGTCCTACCCATTCTTTGTATTAATTTTCAAAATGGGGACAATGCACGTTTTAAGTTTGGGGTAGGTAAAGGGTTAATTGCTATTGTTTTTTTTTTTGTAGGGGTGTGTTTGTGTGTGTAATATTATTTGATTTTGTGTGAAAAAAAATTATTATGGATGCTTGTGTGAGTTGGATAGTTTGTTGGCTATGATGAATATACTTGAGAGCATGAATCAATTTGTGGATTGTAGAGGAATCATATGTGTAGTTGAATTTTCTGTTTATTTATGTGAAGCGGTACTATTCTTATGCACTAGAATTGAGTATAGTGTCGTACAGAAATAAGAAGATTCATATGTATAGGATAAATAAGTTTCTTAAATGAATACCTTAACCCTTGATTCACAATATCTTTTAACCTTATATATATATATATAAAATTTGGAGTGGTTTATCTGGTAAAAGAGACGATTTAAGATTGTGGTGATTCAGTTTATGTGAAAAATATTTGTGTGGAGTATCTTTAACATTCTAGTATAAGCTTGGTGATGACCAAATGCTAGAGATCTAACTCCTATAAATTTTTTTTTTTTTATAGAAAATAAACATTGCACTTATTGATGCTTGTACCTCACACCGGCACCTTTTTTACTCAAGTTATTAACTCACTAGGGGTCTCTTGAAATCTAGTACCCTTTGGTATTCAAAAGTCGAGGAGTTACCGACTAAAAGCTCGTTACAAGGGTTAAGAAAAGAAAAAAGGGTGAGGTTAATATTGAGCTAAAAAGAAAATATCAAAGAGAAAAAAAAAATGCAAGTGTGCAAGTAAGAATTGATCGCTAGGAGATTAGATAACTAGTGGGTTAGAATCACTAAGTAAAAACTTGATTGCTGAGAAATCATATTTGATAGAATCACCACATGAATAAATTGTTGACGTTACTAGTTAGACTAAACCAAATTTGAGTGGTGTAAGGAATTGATCGATTAAACGAAACTTTAGTGTTACACCTTGATGAGAGAATGAAAGAAACAAGTTTAGGGAGTGTGAATCCTACAAGCGTAGAAATGAGTTATAACAATTGACTACAGAGGGTTGGGATATGAACTGACTTGTGTATGTACGACATTATATTTGATTCCACACACGCACACTCGTTTTGCATTGATAAATGGAAGTTTGACTCTTGTATTGTGATTTTGAAGCTGATCATGTGTTGTTATAATGTTCTTGATATTGAGCCGAACGGCAAGCTATTTGACTAAATTTTCATGGTAAGATTTTTAATACTCATTTGCTTTGCGTTTGCTCGAGGACTAGTAAACTGTTAAGTTTGGGAGTATTTGACGAGTGTGTTTTACTGACTAGTTTTATTCTCTTTTTAACTTAATTATGAGCTAGATATTACTTGTAGTGAACGTTTTTAATGTATTTATTAGTATTGTCTTGTATCAGTGATGAGACAGTGTAATTAGGGAAAGAAAACGACAATAAGGCCATTGGCATGGTAACAAATGTGAAAAATAGTCAAGTCGGGATATCGAGAAAAGAAGAATGGCGCCCCAGCGCCACGGAAGCCAACCAACAGAGGTGTGGCGCCGAGGCGCCATTGAGCAGAGATGGGCAAAGCTGTGGTGCTACAGGTTTTTGGCCGCCAATAAACGTAGATTTTTGCTTTTTATTACCCGTTTTGAAGCCCACAAGAAACCCTATATTCATACAACCATGGAGATGACTATAAAAATGACATTACTTGGCACTTTTTGGGGTTGGGGGGACACATTGAATAAAAGGAGAATACAACGAGAGATTGAATAGCACAATTCAAAGGAGGAAATCATCAAGGAATTCACATTTTGAAGTATTAATTGGAAGATGAAGTACATCTTGGTGCAAGCTTTATTTCTTTTTATACATCTATATTCAAAATCCGGTGATGTATTCAATATCAACTCTTTGTTTTTATTCTTCATTTATTATGAGAGCTAAAATTTATGTTAGGAAGAATGATGTAATCTACTTGAAATCTTTAAGTCATTTATTCAAGATTCTTGGGATTTTATTGTTCATGTATTGATTTTACTATGAGTTTAATGCATTAAATTATTTTATCACTAATTTGATTATGAATCGAAATGTGAGTTTGAGATTTAGACGATATGGTAAAATTCGGTAATTTAGTATAACGTGTAAAGATACATATACTAAATATTGTGATCATACATGAATTCTTAGAACTAATATTTTGTTTAATTAAGGTAGATTCGCATAGAGATATGTGATTGAAATAGTTAAATAGATTCAATGAGAACTCGAGAGAGATAAATTGAATACTACAAAAGAATTTGATCGAACACTACATTAGGCTCTTGAATTAGGAATTAAAGGTGATCAATAGGTGAAATTGTCCGTCCCTAATTTCCATCATAAAATCTAATTAAGTTATAAAGTATAGATCTAATGGGAACAATAATTCGGACGCAAAGGTCCACTATATTACTTGTTACGATATCGTACACTTGCGATAGAAAAAATGCAGCAAATAGTAATGGAGAATGTCAAGACCTTGCTTTTGTATCTAATCGAAGAATAATATAAGAAATAGTATCATTGCTGTTTATATCGATGCCCATTATGGTTACTGTATGTATAATATACAAGGCAACATGAATCAAGGAGATGAGATCAAGTCATTTTTAGGAAAGCAGTAGAGGCATATAATTTTGAAAAGATAATAAATATATATGCAAAATAGAAAGGTAACTAGAAGATACATGGGACTATTTAATTAAGATGAGGGTTGAATAATGGGAACAATCACATTTGAAAAGAATTCGATACAATATAATGACGTTAAACAATACAGAATTGTTAAATTTAGTATACGAGAAAGATTGGGTATTACTAGTTCTTACAATGATCAAGTACATTTGTAGTAAGTTGCCGGAATGGTTTCATAATAAACATGAAAATTTACAGATATGTATAACCATGCTAACCCTGGCAATTTGAAAAAAATTCAAAACTCTTGAGTTACAAAAATGGTATATTTAGAGCCCTTAGATCAGTTTCAATTTGACATGAGGAGTGGATCCAACTTGTTTCCAACAACACATTTTCTCTCATTATTACACAACTGATTTGTGGAGAGAAGCATATGTCAAAACTATTTCCATGCCAAATGAAGTCGAATGGAAAGTTCATGACCATATTAACCCACTTCATAATTTGTTGCAGCCTCTAGTCTGATGATGTGCTGGATGCAAATCTACGACTAGAATACCATCCACTGAAAAGTTTCCCGACCGCGTAAGTATAACATGTGTAGAACGACTAGCCACACTTGCTAGTTTGTACTAGTCAGGTTCCATATGATAATAGTCTCACGGATGCGTAGTTTGTCGTTTGTCATCCACTGTTGTATAATATTTGTTATTTAACATTTTGTGTAAAATGTATTATTTAATGTTTATTGTTGTGTAATTGTTTAAATCTGTGGTTGTAAGTTTTAATTGCAGTGTTTAGAAACTTTTGCAAAGAAACAACGGAGTTATACATCAACCATCAAACAATTAAATAAGAAAGTATGTATAAATAAATTCAATGTATATACGAGAGTCCGGATTAGCTTATTGTGTGCCGGAGGAACATAAAGAAAAGATTATAGAATATTATCACTTATCTACTGTCATTTCAGAGCAATCAAAACAGCAATAAAGATCTTGCAGTTGGGATCTATTAGCCTACGTTGTTTTGGCTTGCAGGTGCCTTCTTCTAGAAATTTGGTAAACGCTGAAGACATGAAACATCATGTGGAGGAATGAAATGCCTCGAGATAGCATTTTGAAAGTAAAGTTCTTAGATATTTGGGCTATAACTTCAAGGGACCATTCCCATGATCATTTGGTAATCAATACATATTGGTGCCACTATATTATGTTCCACATGGGTGGAATCTGTAGCTTTTCTAACAAATGATGGTTGAGTTGTAATTTAATTTCAGAAGAAAAGCATTTTCACACGATATGGCACACCCACGCTATTATTATTGATCATGGAAAGCATGTTTTCAATCGTCATTTCGAATCATTGTTGGCTAAGTTTGATCTTTATTGTTGCATCTTCACTCCTTATCATTCACAGTTGAGGCAAGTGGAAATCTTCACCATAGTGCACTGAGATGAACAATATAGAAGGTCGAGATACACGTTTAGTTTGAATCCTTATAAATCTTAAATTCTAACAGATAATATTTTATAATTTAATTTGTCGATTGACATTTGATTTGACAATTTTTTCAACATTTGGGTAAGATTAAGTAGTTGAAAACAATTAACATGATGCATCGTTATGTTATCTAGAGATCTTCGCACAAGATAATTCAAACTAAAAGTTTGAAAGATAATTTATTTAGATACATTTATTCATCAAAGAGACTAGCAATTTCATACATCAACTTTAAATTCTCCAACTCGAATTGACGTCTTGAGAACAATCTACTAGCATTATGCTTGATAAATCTATAGTATGCTGGAAGCGTGATGAAATTTGATTTTAATAGAAAATCATCAAAAAAAAATAAAAAAAATGAAGCAAATAATAAAAACCATTGAGGATGTTTATAATCTAGATAAGTACATCAACATAACATATTGTAAAACCCTATAAGATGTTTAGGTACCTAAAATATTAAAAACTAAAATATCTCAATAAATTATGTCACTACAGGAAAAAAAATGAAATCGAAAAGAAAAAAAAAACAATACTTTTGAACATAACGTAGCGCTTTATACCATTAACGATAGCAAGGACATTGAAGGAAATTAGTTGAAGAATACTAACATAGATATCATTGGCTAAATAAAAAGACTTAATCCTAACAAAATTGAACTTACCAAAAAAACTTGAAGTTTCTGGATGTGTACTCTGAATACATAAAGGTGTATAATTATGCAAAATATGAAATAAGAAAAATAAAGTCGTAACATATAATGTACGATTCTTAACAAAATGAATTTCACAAAGATTTGTATAATATAAACTATCGTGTGGGGGATGGAATAATAAGTCTATATCTTGTTAGTTTGACTATGAATAAAATTTAATTCTAATAACGTGGTTATAATCAACTCATCTAGTATGCCCATTAATTCATGAGAATTGTTTTATACAAGTTTTTGGAAGAAATTTACATATAAGATATGAATGACTTTCATTAATTGAAACTGGTGGAATAATTGTACTTTTTTTTTCTTCTTCACTTAACTTTTTTATCTCATTGGGTTTTATTGACAATTTTTTAACAAGATCATAGTTTGTTACTCCATTTTTTTAATAATTAGTTGTACTATTTATTTATTATTATTATTTTTTTTTACTTCATTTATTATTTTTGCCCAGTTGTCTTTGTCAAAGTAGGTCAATGCTCTGTGTTTATATTCTTCCATCACTAAACTCTTGATTTCATAATCGAGATATTACCTATAATTTGTGACTTAGAACTTCAAGATATTGAACTTTCCCAAGGCAGATGGTATGCTACCAACCAAATATTACCAATCAAGGCGCTGCCGTAAAGCTTTCTTTTCTAGGTGAAGTTGAAGACAATCAAATGGATAATCTTTGTCCATGTCCATTTACTCCCTACTAGCCAACTCTTTATTTTTGCCAACAATAAAGTTGTATAATACGATTACAATGCAAACACTAAGGCAAAAAATTATCCTAAACTTGTCGGTAGTCCAATATATTACTTATTTGCCGGGTCGTTAGTGATGGTGCCATTAACCGACAATTACTCATTTGCTACTATTGTAATTTGTGGAGGAGTTCAATATTGGGTGTACTTGGAGAGGACAACTGATACCCTTGACATGTGGAAGTCGTGGTCGAATCGAAGCGACCGGTGAGGCTGCGATTCATGACTTTGAATCCAGGTTCAGTTTCAAAAATATACCATTCGACGGTAAAATTGTTGCTGGATGGGAGGGTTTTGCTCGCCGGAAGTAACCCACATTATTTCTACAATTTAAGCTCCGAGTTCTAGACCGACTTGAGGATTGAAGCGTTCTTCCCAGAGTATTTGTCGTCGGACAAATCTAATACTTCTATTGGACCTACTGAGGAGAGTGGGGGTATAGAGAGGTGTTCACGATGGCTGTCCCATTGGAGCTTCTAATGGTGGGGGTAATTGAGGTGAATTTCACCAGTGCAGCATTTTTCATCCACTCGTTTTCTCAAAGACATAGCGGAGAAACAACGGTGACAAGCCCGATTCTTGATGGCACCGCGAATTACAAGATAACATGTACGGAATCGTCGATTGAAGGGTGGTGCCGTCGGTAGTATTCTAAAAAATATAAAGTGCGATTAGACATGGGGGCTTAGCTTCAATCTTTACTAGCCTAGAAAAAACCTTTTTTATTTTTAATCATTCTAAAAATCATTTCATAATTAAAATAATACATATTAAACATCTAAAATTATAAAATACTATATTTACTTTAATAATTTCTACAATTAATCAATTATACAATTCTCAAGTTTTCGAAATACAAAAACTAACTTATTTTTTTCACATTTTCATTTTTCAACTAAACAATCATACTTGAAATTTTTAAAAATGTTTTCATTTTTAATTTTTGTAAATTTGAAACTAAAATTAAATAATAGGCTTTCAAAAAATAAAAATAAAAATTAATAAAGCGTCATTGGACGCTCATTGCCAAGGCATATCTTCATGCATAGACGTCACCTATGCAAGGCTTTTAGAACATCATTGTCGAGGTTACTATATTGAAGGGTTTGGGAAGAAGATAAATTTTTCTTTTTCTTTTATTTTTTTTATGTAATTATTTATTTTTATTTAATATGAAAAATACAACGTTACTCTATTTTTTGCACTTTTTAAAATATTATTAAGCAATTGGTGAAAATATCTTTCTTGGTCAAGTAAACATTTAAATGGATGGAATCGTCCTTGTGTTGCAATGAAATGAAAGATTTGAGACTATAGATAATACAAACTAAAAATTTGAGTAAAATTCATAACAAAATAAAAAATTTGAAATCGTGACTGCGATTATCACTATTGGAGATAAATAACTTTTGTCTAATTTTATAAGTCCAAGTTTAGTCTTCATTTTTACTCATGCTTATTTTCTACCACATATTTAATCGTATTCATAGTTTTTATCAATTTTTTTAACAACTTTTGTTAAAATTCACTAAAAAAAACTGAATTTTAGCTAAATCATACTATTATATTGGGATAATAGCACAGAACGTCCATACTTTTCAATGTCATTGTGCAAAACGTCCATACCTTTCATTTTTTGAGATTTTCACCCCTACCTTCCACGTTTCATTGCGCAAAAGGTCATTTTCAACCATATTTCTAATAAAATGACGATTTTACCCTTCTATTCAAATGCAACAAAAAGAAAAGAAAAGAAAAA
>CAIGRP010127497.1:0-10140 GCA_903798385.1 Fraxinus cuspidata | reverse complement strand
CTTACAATTATTTGTCAAATGATTGCCCCATGTTCTAGTACCAGACTTCTTAGTGCCCCAAGCATAATAAATTGTACAATAGTTACATTTACACCTAACATCTAGATCATCCCTTGAGCCTAGTAGTGTAAAGTGATCCTAAACATATGAAGCTAATCTATTAGATTTGGGTTTACCTAATGTTGATGGTACACGTAGAAGAAAATCGGCTTGCAAATTTGTGTCATGTGATGAAGCTTCTGTGACATGGACTTCACATTCATTCATATTTACCAACATATTCCATAAACATTACAAACATACCAAATAGATATATTTAATCGAAAGTATTAATGCAATACAAGAAAGCAATAATATTGCACCTATGGCTGTGGTTGTGGCTGTGTCTGTGTCCATCTTAGCACATGCAATACTCATATCTCAACCTTTGTTTATCACTATGAAAGAACAAGAGTCAAATTTTAGTACAAACAACTGGCATCATTAACACAAGTAAACAAAAGCACGTTGAAATACATAGGAATAAAAGGCAATCCTAAAAATAGAAAATGGAAAGAAAAGAAAAGAAAAGAAAATTTCTGCAATAATTTGCTATATTACTTCCTACAAATTTTCACGTCATCTATCTCAATTTAAATCTCTAAATTTTCACAGAAATACAAACCATTGCAATAAAGCAAAATACTAAGCATACATGGAAGAACCCACAAAAATATCAAATATACCTTGTTAGTATATAAAATTCTAAATTCCATTACCAATAATCATTATTTGGTCCAAATTCTATGAAACTAATAGTTATTAATCAAATATACCTTGTTAGTATATAAAATTCTAAATTCCATTACCAATAATCATTATTTGGTCCAAATTCTATGAAACTAATAGTTATTAATTAAACAGGCTAAAAATAAATAAATTGCAAACTTACCTTGGAGAACTCAAGAATTCTTGGACACTGATGGAAAGTGGAAACTGGTAAAGAGAGAAAAAAGGGCAAAATATGAAGAAAGAAGAGAGGAAAGAGAGAGGTCAGCTGTTGGCTGTGCATTTGAGGGAAACTTAGGGTTTTAGTTTGACAAAAAATATGTACTTATATATATATATATATATATATATAATTGGCGGGTCAGGTTGGGTGGTTTTTGTCAGGTTTGATGGGTTAACCCATAACCCGACCCGACTCGACCTGATTAGAATTTCCAAAAATCGAACCCAATAAAAAAATGAAAAAAAAAAAAACGATGCAACCCGGTCGAGTCGGTTAGGCCAGGTTTGTCGGGTTTGGTTGGTTTTAGCCCACTACTATGTATATCAACATACTACTTGCTTGCAAATAATATATGCTTATTGCACGAAACCAATATATTTCTATTAAAAAATTTTGAGATGAAAGATCTCGCCTCTTGTTTATTAGGGATAAAGATACACTGTACTTAAGAGATTTAGTTTCAATCAATGTCATAAGAATGGCCTTGAAGATAAGGAAAATCACTAAATTCCCCATATTTGAGTAGTTAAGAGTTTAATCTATGCTCAGATTTGCACATATCCTGATATAAAATTCATTATTGGAATGCTAGAAAGATATTTAGGTAAACCTGGGATGGATAATTGAAAAAAAACCAAGTAGGCTTATGCGCATCTATAGAAAATAAAGAATTACATGTTCACATACAAAAAATCAGACCAATTGGAGATTATTGAATATTCTCATTGTAAACACTATGCTAGATGTTGTACTATGTCAAACAAAATGGCTGCACAATTTTATCACTAAGCTGCGCATTATGAATGGAATAGAAAGACAACTTAAGCTATTTTATGTCAATAAATCACCAGTGTTGTATTTAAACAACAACAGGAGTTCGACAAAGTCTAAGTTTATAGATATCAAGTTGTTAAGGAGAGAGTTCAGAGTTGATAGTTTTCTATTGAACATATCGGGATAAATTCTATGATAGCTTATTCGTTTACTAAAAAGTTATCACCCAAGGTCTATCATGAGCAGACTGTTCATATGAGTGTTGCATCTTTAGATGATGTGCTAATTTAATGGGAGTTTGTATTGGCTGTTGTCTATTTTTGTATATCGATATTTAGTTTATTTCAATAATAAAGCATTCGGTTCAGTTTTTACATTAAAACTTTTGGTTTGATTCCATTAAAGAGTAAGGTAAGATCAGTTGGAAATTGGCATATCTGGATCACGTTGCATGTAATTTACATGCTACACATTCATGCTTGATCTATAACATTTGAGCGTGTTGGTATATGTGACCATTGATAAATTTAGTTTGATACTTGAAACAAATACCGTCTTGATCATATATTGATATAATCAATGAACGAAATTGTTCGAAAATACTTTTGGTTATGACAACAAAAGATTTGACGTCATAATGTTATATACATTTATAAGTTAACATATGATGCCTAAGTGGGAGATTGTCAAATTTTAATTTATTGTGTGGGTCTACATATGTAATTAATTGTGTATTAAATGCTATCTTAAGGTTAACTCCAATTTAAAGCGGTCTAATAAATAATTTAAAATTATTGGATTTTGTGCATCTAAATATGGTATAAGCATAAATGTGTAGAGACTAGATTCCTTTGGGCTATATTCCATGATTGGCCGAAATACATATCGAAAGATATATATAAGGTTATGATCCACAATTCGTATGTAACTTCTCATTCTTTGTTTCATCCCATTAACACAATAATATCAAGAAAAAGTGTATCGGGGAGGAAGATCTAGAACCCACAATAAAAAATCAAGAACAAGTAATTAAGTTCAAGAACTCACAATTCAAGATCCAAAATCAAGAAATAGTGATCAATCTCAAAATCCCAATTGATCAAAGTATGTTCCCATCATTTTAATTCTCTTGATGATTTGACAAGGAGGATTTCGACCGTAACATTTTTGGATTTTCTAAATCAAGATTCATAAAGTTTTAAATTACAACTAAATTTTTTCCAACCAACTATTAAATATATTTATTGTTGCACTAAAAACTTCGGTATTATGTTTCTGTCCGTTATCAACATGATCCAATTGTAAATTTGCGATGCTTGGATCTTGTAGTTCCTCGTTGTTTCGAAATTGATCTGTTCATAATTGCTCAAAATCGATTTTTTTACGTTTATAATCGGTATCCCAAAACTTCCAAGCAGGCTGTGAAGCTCATAAGTTTTGCTCATAAACTCATTTTTTATGTAAAATCTTTCTTCCAATTTTTACTCGGTGGATCGGGGTTGTTGGGGTTGGGAGAATGTCAATTAAAATGGTTGTGGGTCTTACTCCATAGGCTATCAAAATTTCCTAGGATATGATGAGGCTACCATTTCAAATGTGGATACAAAAGTTTCTAGATTGGGAAAAAAAAAAAATAGGTAAGGCTACACATTAGGGCTTTAGCATAAAAAGTCTCCTGATTTCTATTCTGTAAAAATTATTTTTTTTTCTGATGTATTCTTAATTAAAGTTAGCGTAAATAGTACATAATGTCCTTATTTTTCACTATTATTATGGAAAACGCCCTTTCCTTTTTATTTTTATCATTTTCACCATTCATTGTCCAAAATATCATTTTTATCCATTTTCTCAATTAAAATTGTGAAATGAAGAATATACTCTTCTATTTAAATAAAACAAAAAGAAAAAGAAGGAATTAATTACAATCATAATTCCAATTTTTTTTAAAAGTGAAAACGAGTCAGAAATAAATTATTAAAAGGGTAATTAGAACATAATATTCACACTTTTCACTATTATTGTGAAAAATGTCACTACCTTTTTTTTTTCTTTTTTTGACATTTTCACCATTTATTATATCTTTAATTACGCAAACCATAATTTCGATTAATTTTTATCCAATTTCTCAATAAAAGTTGTGAAATAACGAATTTACCATCATATTTAAATAAAAAAAATAAAAAAAATAAAGAACTAATTGCAACAATAGTCCCCAACTTTTTTTAAAAGTCCAAACGAATTTCAAACAAATTACTAAAAAATTAGAAATTGAAATAATTATTTTTTTTATTCTTATTTAAATAGGAATGTATACTTGACATTTCGTAGTTTTTACTAAAAAATTGGATGAAAATTGATAGAAATGATGATTTGAGTAATTAAAGGTGTAATTAAGGGTGAAAATGTCAAAAAATAAAATGTATAGACGTTTTACACAATAATAGTGAAAGAAATGGACATTATGTGCTATTTACTCTTTTAATAATTTATTTGGAACTCATTTACATTATGTTAAAAATTTGGAACTATAGTTGCAATTAGTTCTTTCTTTTTCTTTTTGTTTTATTTAAATATAAAGGTATATTCGTTATTTTACGGCTTTTAATTAAGAAAATGAATAAAAAGTACCTTTCACATAATGAAAGGTGAGGATAAAAATGTCAAGAAATAAAATGTATGGACATTTTC
Source organism: Fraxinus cuspidata (assembly GCA_903798385.1). Taxonomy (NCBI): domain Eukaryota; kingdom Viridiplantae; phylum Streptophyta; class Magnoliopsida; order Lamiales; family Oleaceae; genus Fraxinus; species Fraxinus cuspidata. The sequence goes on along the minus strand of CAIGRP010127497.1, from coordinate 5,687 downwards.
CACAATAATAGTGAAATGTAAGGATGTTATGTGCTATTACCCTTTTTAATTATACATTCTTCTAATGAAATGATTTTATATGTAAACTTAAATTTTTTTCTTATTTTTTAATTACATATTCTTCACAAAAAAATATTATTACAAAATTTATTCTTTAAAAAAGACTCTAGACAAATCCATAAGCATGTTAGGGATGTTTTTGTATTTATATAGATAGAAACAAGTGATATGTAGCCAGTTGATACTTATAAGCCTCGCTATACGTGTAGATAAAAAGTTGTTTAAATGTTATCATTTCTTCATTGTTAGTTTAGGGATTTTGAGAAAATGGTTATTAACATTTATCATTCGTACATTTTGGTCCCTTACCTTTAATTCTTGACAGAGAAGTTTTGAATGTATTCCTTTAGGTATCAAAATGGTCATTTTGAAAAGATTCCTTCCAATTAAGCCATTAGTTTGCGCTTGAGTTTAACCTTCTTTAGTTCTTTATTTCATTTTATTGCAGGGACAAATTGGACATAAAAGAGAAAAAATGATAAATTGCTTTCATCTTCTCTCACTCACTCCCATTGCCCACCCTACTTCAACTTGCTTCAGTTAGGTCATTGTACTTCAACTTTGTATTATGATTGTTTTGTTGTATCATTTCTCACATGAATTAATCCATTTGTAAGGGGTCCCCTACACCCTCACCCTCTCACATGACGTGAGATCCACCTCAATAAAAAGTAAAACAAATTACACATCCCCTATGTAAGTTCACGGTGGGTGTTCTGTCCCTGTACATGCAACATGGTCGCTTCTAACATAGTCACATGTCATTTTTATGGCTATGTTGGATGACCTTTAGTATTTAATGATTGTTTGATATTACTTTTAGGTGCTTATAAATCTGATGAGGGTAGTGTGGATGAATAGACATTTGCGTATTTGGAACGATTAGATGGTCGATATTCGAAGAAAATGACATAACTTTTGCATATAGTGTTTGTTTTGGGCCCATAACCTGATTCTGAAAAGCTCGTGACGATTGCCATTGAACTCACAACTTTGCCGTGATGTATGATAGATTTTGGACGTTTGAATTTGTTTTCTAAGTCAAAATGACACTTAATGTTTGTGTCCGTTTTGGGCCAATGACCCCATTCCGCTAAGTCAAAATGGTTCTTAATGTTCCTTAGTTCATTATTTTCAGTATTTATTTATTTTGCTTTGTAGCCCAGCCATTAAGGGACTGCTAGCCCAGTAGGTTATCTTTTCTTTTCATATTTAAGACTCTAAAACATCTTGTGGGTTTTTTTATTGTTCATGAATTAAGAAAATGCGTTTGTTTTCTTAAGTGCAATTTATTTCGAATTATTATTATTGTGTTTGTGAATTTGAACTATATCATTTGGTATCAGAGCATGGTTCGTGGAAGAGGACGTGCTGGTCACGGTGGTCATTGTGGCTAGATTGATGAAGTTGCAGATCTGCGTAATCAAATCGATGCGTTGACAGTTCAGTTTGAATAGTTTATGAAGTGGGCGACGGAGGTTGTGCGAAACGGAACACCTCCTGCCCCTCCACGTCGTGGCCCCACAAGTGATAGGGAAGAAGGATATGAATCAGGCTAGAGGTCGGATGAGGAGACCTTATCAGAGGCACGTGGTGGTCATGTGTAACCGCCCTATTGTGCAGCAGCAGGATGCGTTTCAACGTTGGGAGTCCGAAATCAAGGTTGGTATCCCTGAATTTCATGGTAGGATAGAGGTAGATGAATTCCTTGATTGGCTAGCAGCAGTAGAGGAGATCTTGGATTACAAAAAGGTGCTTGATAATAAGAGGGTACTCTTGGTGACTACGCGTTTGCGTGGTCGTGCTGCTGCTTGGTGGCAGCAACTTAAACAGAATTGGATCCGTCATGAGAAGGTGAAAATTTAGTCGTGGGAGAAAATGAAGAAACAGTTGCAGGCGGCGTTTCTTCCTTTTAATTATACCAGAACCCTGTATAAGCGATTATAGAATTTACGGTAGGGCAACAACTCTGTAGATGCTTACTCTACAGAGTTTTACCAATTGATATGATGTGGGAGAGTCAGAGGATCAGTTGGTGGCGCACTACATTGGTGGGCTATGGTTGAATTTGCAGGATGTTCTTAATATGTTTTCATCGGTGTTTGTTGTTGAGGCTCATCAAAGTGCACTTCAGGCTGAAACTCAGCAAATACGTCGTTATGTAGTAAGTAGTTCTGGTGGTCCATCTGGAGGTGTGGGTCGACCATTCACCCTAAATCCCACATTTGGTTCATCCCAATCTTCCGCATCTAGGGGTCAAGGTGTTGATTGGAACATTCGGCCAGTGGCTCCTCCAGCCGTAAGTCCAGGTGGTTGGGCTCCTTCTGGTGGATGAGGGTGTGGTAGTCAGTGTTTTGGTTGTGGTGGTTTTGGTCATTTGAGGAGGGACCGTCCTTCCCAAGGACAGCCATGCCCAGGCTTGTTGATCGAAGAAGCAACAGAAGCTTATGTCGAAAATCCTATTCATGTGGTGAATAGGAAGAAAAAGCTAAAGTAGTGTATACAGGTGACACGGGACCTCTTTTGGTGGTGTGGCGGGCGTGCCATACGCCTAAGGGATCATTTGAGGACTTGCAGCGAAACAACGTTTTTCGGTCCATGTATACCATTGGGTGTGCAGGTTCATCATTGATTCAGGCAGTTGTGAAAATGTGATATCAGAAGCGACCGTACAGAAGCTGAAGTTAGATTTCGAACCCCATCCCACTCCTTATAGTCTGGCATGGTTGAGACGATGTGATGAAATTTGTGTTACTAGATGTGTATTAGTACCTTTCTCTATTGGCAGTATGTATCATGATAGTGTTTGGTGTGATGTGGTGCCTATGGACGCGTGTCATCTGTTGTTAGGTCGTCCATGACAGTTTGATAGGGATGTGTGTCATGAAGGATGTTGGAACGCGTATACGTTCACCTTTTTTGGGTAAGAAGATTATACTACTACCCTCCAAGGATGCTCATTGTATCTATTTGACAGGGGACTTTAGTAACTTACTTTCCCGATCCTTGTTTGTGCGTGAGATGTTGGCGGAAGATATCGTATTGTTGTTAGTAGAAATTGAGAAGACGGGAGTGTCGGCAGTTCTTATGGCAGTCGAGGGGACGGGTCTTCACCCCAAAGCTACTACCTTGGTGTCTAAATTTCACGATGTGTTCCCAGAGGATCTTCCACAGGGTCTCCCTCCTTTGTGGGATATACAGCAGTAGATTGATTTGATACCTAGTGCATTGCTGCCTAACCGTCCGTATTACCGAATGAGCCCGGTAGAACATGAGGAGTTGATGAGACATGGAGAGGAGTTGGTGCACAAGGGTTATATCAAAGAGAGCCTCAGCTCATGTACAGTCTTCGCGTTTCTAGTGCAAAAGAAAGATGGAAGTTATCGGATGTATGTAGATAACAGAGCTATCAACAAAATAACAGTTCGATATGGCTTCCCGATATCTAGATTAGATGATTTACTTGACCAGTTGGCGGGAGCAACAATTTTTACTAAATTGGACTTGAAAGTGGTTACCATCAGATTAGAATCCGTCCTTGTGATGAGTGAAAGACGGCTTTTAAGACACGTGAGGATTATTTGAGTGGCTGGTTATGCCCTTCGGATTATCTAATGCATCGAGCAAGTTCATGCGGGTGATGAACCAAGCCCTTCGACCATTTATTGGTAAGTGTGTGGTTGTATACTTCGATGACATATTGGTTTACAGTCGGTCAGAGGAGTCTCATGGTGTGCATTTAAGAGAAGTCCTTGCTGTTTTGTGCATGGAAGAGTTCTTTGTAGCCCGTAATAGTGTGTATTTTATAACGATAGTGTTCTATTATTGGGGTATGTTGTGTCAGCTAGTGGGGTGATGATGGATTCAATCAAAATTGATACAATCCGACAGTGGCCACGACCACAATCAATTTTTGCTGTGCGGAGTATCCATCGTTTGGTTATCTAGCACTTTAGCACCATCATGTTTCCCATTACTGATTGTATGAAGGAGAGTAAGTTTCAGTGGACACCCGAGGTGGAGAAGGCGTTCGTGGTTATTAAGGAGCGCTCGACTTTCAACCCCTATACTTGCATTGCCTGATTTTGCAAAGCCTTTCGCCTTACATTGCGATGCCTCTAAATTGGGCATCGGAGATGTTCTCAGTCAGGAGGGGAAACCAGTAGCTTATTTTAGTTAGAAGTTGGCAGGGGCTCATGGGAGATATAACACTTATGATGCAAAACTTTATGCAGTTGTTCAGGTCATACGCCATTGGAGACGTTATCTATTTCAGCAGGAATTTATCTCATACAGTGATCATGAGGCCCTCAAGCATTTGTCCAGCCAGGATTATGTATCTGCCCGTCATGCATCATGCATTACCTTCTTGCGGCAGTTTAACTTTGTCATTAAGCAGTAGGCTGGATCTTCTAATTGTATGGCAGACGCGCTCAGTCGGCGGCATGGGTTATTGGCACGTCTACATGTGGCAATCATGGGGTTTGAAACCTTTACATCTCTTTATGCTGATGATTCTTATTTTGGCCTTATTTTTCACATTTTACTAAAGGAACCTCATCCTCTCTTTATGTTAGAGGACGATTATGCGTTTCGGGATGTTCAGTTGTTTATACCAGATTGTGTCCTTCATTTGAAATAGATTGAGAAGTTTCATGGTGAGGGTCATGTGGGCCGAGATCGCACTTTAGCTCTCATTAGTGCTTCATTTTTCTGGCTTACTATACGCCGTGAAGTGGAGAAGTTTGTCTCGCGGTGTAGGGTTTGTGATGTGGCAAAAGAGAAAGTTACGGACGCTGGTCTTTATCGACCCTTACCAGTACCTTCAGCTCCGTGGAATGATATTAGCATGGATTTTGTCCTGAGTTTACCGTGTACACAGTGTGGTAGTGACTCCATTTTTGTAGTTGTGGATCAGTTTTCGAAGATGGTGCACTTCATTCCTTATAAGCGTACCACTGACGCTGTCAAGGTTTCCAGAGATTTATCGTTTTCNAGTACCTTCAGCTCCGTGGAATGATATTAGCATGGATTTTGTCCTGAGTTTACCGTGTACACAGTGTGGTAGTGACTCCATTTTTGTAGTTGTGGATCAGTTTTCGAAGATGGTGCACTTCATTCCTTATAAGCGTACCACTGACGCTGTCAAGGTTTCCAGAGATTTATCGTTTTCATGGTTTGCACACTTCTATTGTGTTTGATAGAGACACAAGGTTCATCAGTCACTTTTGGCGAAGCTTATGAAAGTCAGTTAACACGTCGCTCAATTTCAGTAGTGCTTACCACCCTCAAACCGATGGGCAGACTGAGGTAGTGAATCGATCCTTGGGTGATTTGTTGCGGTGCTTAGTTGGGGATAATCTTCGCTCATAGGATCATCGGCTTAGTCAGGCAGAGTTTGCTTATAATCATACTCGAAAAGTGAAGCAATATACCTCAAAAAAACTCTGATAAGGAGCCAACAAGCCAACGAATAGTCCAGTATGTGGTCGAACGATATGATGAGCAGAAAAATACTCCACAATCGGAAGGACGGAGTCAAAGTCGTTACGAGCCCATGATAGAATTGAGTCCTTAAACCATTTGTGCGTTGCTTGGTGATCTCACGCAAGATGTCGTTGAACAGG
>CAIGRP010127458.1:0-31832 GCA_903798385.1 Fraxinus cuspidata | reverse complement strand
TTTATTTATTGTTTTTTTAAACCAATGCCATTTCACCAATAAACATTAAGAAAGGCCTTTTCTTCCAAGAACATGGCTTGACCATGCCTTTTAACAAAGAATCCCTTTTTATATTTGCCTATTACCCATGTATAAGCCCAAGTAAAAGCCCATTTGGTGTAACTCATAAACAGGTATAAGCTGGAAATAGCCTATGAAAGTGCATGGACCGTTTTGGTTAGGGGCCAGGACCAGAGAAAGGGACAAACGGCAATTGGCTTTCGGCACAAAAAATTAGGACTATTTATGGAGCATTGAGAGGGAAAAGATAGCAGTGTATATCCCCCGCTATCCATTTTATCTTGTCTTCCAGTAATTCCAACAAGGATGGAACTTCATCTTCATCACCGAATTTAGCGGGTAATATCAGAATTTATGCTCAATAACACGCTTCGAATTCAAATGGAAATAATGGTCATTTTTGTACATTTTGCAGCATTTAATGTTATTCTTTCATATGATTTTGCTTATGTGGATTTAAATTTTCGCATTAGGTGTCCAACAGTGTTTTTTACGTGCAGTGCCAGATTCTCTCCATCACCAAGGCAGAATCCTTGCTGCCAAACTGCTACCCAAATCTCGTCTTATTCCCAGTTTTCTTGTAAGTAACTTCAATTCTTTCTGTGATCTTACCGGTTCGGAGGTTCGGATTATTTATATATATTTTCCTTACAATTCTATTGTTTCTACCGAATAGGTATTTGATCTTGATAACGATTTTTTTTTTTTTTAGGTTTCAAGAAATTAAAACAAGTGAAAGAACTTTTGATTGTCTCAGTGACACAGACAATACTAAAAGTTTTCTTTTGAAATGTTATATGCATCTGTTTGTTGAAGTTAAACTGCAAAGCTGAATTGTGTTCTAAATATTTCCTGTGCTCGAAATTTAACGTTAATCTTCTGTGCTTTTATTGATTTTACAGAGAGGAAACAAGATGGAAGTAGTAAAGGAGTTGAGGGAGTGTTTGCAATTTATGTTCACAGCACAATTCTGGAGAATGGCAGTTCTGTGGACAGCCGCTTTGGTTTTTTCCCATTTGAAGTTGTTTTCTCCAACATTTTTACTACCGAAATCCAAACGCTACTCTCATCGCTCTTTAAAAGACTGTACTTCTGCCTCAGCACCTGTAACGAGGCCCGTCTGCATAATCACCGGGGTAGATTAAATGTCAACACTCCATATCTTTACAAATCACTTTGTGGCTATGCTAATCGTGTTTTTTGACTTATGCATTGAATTTTGGTCCAATATGCCAGTGTTGATGTGTATATTTTTTTGGGCTTGCTGATTGTAGGCTACCTCTGGTTTGGGTGCTGCAGCTGCTTATGCTCTTTCAAAGGAAGGCTTTTACATTGTTCTTGGTACTCCATCTATCAGTTTCTCACCTACAAAAAGTATTTTCTTAGATCGATATTGATGGTTATGAATCACATGTTGAGTAAATTTGCCTTAGTGTGATTGCTCATTACCGGAGGTAATCGTCAAGTTAAATTCCTTCTCAATAAAAAATATTGTTATTTTTTCAGGAACAAACTTAATCAATTCTTGCAGTTACTGAAAAATCTAATCACTAGAAAGAAATTAGTAGCTTTTGGCAAAACTCGAGCTATCTTTGTTAATTTTCATTTTGACTGTGCAGCTGGAAGATCCTCTGAACTGCTATCAAAGGTGTGGACCTTTTGTTTTTCACTCCGATGCTCGGATTCTTCGAAATAGTTGGAGTACCCGTGTCGGACACGACACGACACGGGTATGTGTCGAATCCTCCAAGTTTGAACTGGACACTTTGTCATTTTTGCTTCTTCTTCCACTTTCTTCTTCTTCTTCTTCTTTTTATTCATTTTCATTTTCTATCTCTTTCTTCTTTCCAACTTTTGCTCTCTATAAATCTAGCGTCGTCGCCGAGAGGGTGAGAAAGGCGGCGGCACTAGGTTTTACCTTCTTTTTCTTCTTATTTCTTCTTTCTTTCCATTTTCTTCTCTCTTTTTTCCTTCTTTCTCTCTGTATTGGTGGTTTACGATTTTGTTTGTATAAAACGAAAATGAGTTCCATGTAATGCTACTTAGTGCTCCACTAAGTCAAAATTACAATCAAATTCCTCATTTTTCATTTTCTATTTTATTTAACATTTAGTAATTCTCATAATTGAAAACTAAATACCAAAATTCTATTTTATTTGTCTTAACCCCTTATTAAATATCAATTTCTTTCATTTTGAATAATTAATTTTGGTCTATTCAAATGATATTTTGGATTAGTAAAAAAATTGAAGTTTGAAAGACGTATCCACGTACTCGTGTCTGAAATTTGGGTTCTTTTTAGTCATGTCTCCATATCCTACATCTTAGAAAATAAAAGATTCGACACTTAGATGCGTATCCGTATCCGATACCCGTACCTGAGTCCGAGCATCATAGTTTTTTCATCACTATTATACCCTCTATTTTATTGTTCTACTTATCTTTCCCCTTTTCGAACTTTCAGGTTACATCTGATATCAAGAGAAGAAACAATGATGCTTGCCTGAAAGCATTTCAGGTTGATATAGCTTCCTTCAAGTCAATCCTGAAGTTCAAATGCTCACTTCAGCAGTGGCTATTGGATTCAAATATGCATTCTTCTATTCAACTCCTGATAAATAATGCTGGGATCCTGGCAACATCCTGCAGACTCACTTCCGAAGGCTACGATCAGTAATTACTTCCAAAACATGTACCCATTGTGATAATTATGAAAGTATACTGCAGTATAATGGTTTTGTCTATGCTACTTATTAGGACAATACAACACATACAACATCACTGGAAGAAAATTGATATTTGTTGAAGTAGGCAGAACTAGATGGCTGAAATCAGTTCTTTTAAAGCTTAATAACAACCTCGGAAAATCTAACACTGTGGATTTGTAGTATGTATCTGTGTTTGTATACCTTGTTTCTTCCCTGTTTTCAAGCTATAGAAAAGAACTATTAATACTATGATTATAGAATAAGGGCGGTTACATCTAAAAAAAAATCTTTCTGGTTGATGAATATCTTTCGAGCACAACACCAGATTCTCCCAAACAGAATGGCAAAAATGATAAATAAGCTTTTTTTTAGTCTGCACCTTAAAGTGACTCAATAGGACAGACTCACCTATTTCCTAATTTTTGTCATGTCTTGCTTTATTATCTCTTTTTGGATATATAAGATCGTTGTAGAATACGTTTTTTGTTTCCCTATTCTAATTTTATGAATAAAAACTTGATCTGCATTCTATTATATATGCGTGTTCTGGAGAATTACGAGATGCTTATTGCAGTAAATCTATTTTCAGGATGATGACAACTAATTATATTGGTGCATTTTGTCTTACCAAAGTTCTGCTCCCTTTACTGGAAAACAGCATTGTCCCCTCTCGTGTGGTTAATGTCACGTCCTTTACACATTGGAGTGGTAAGGTTTCAGTAAATGTAAGTCTCTTATAAAATATTTTTTCTGTCGAATGTCGGGTGGATTCCACCCAATACTTGCTAAGTTGAATTATGCTGTTAATAGAAGTTTTTCCCAAACGGATCCTATCCGAGGAGTTCCTGGAAGGGTATCTGATAAAAAAACTGTTCCTTTCTTTCTTGTTCTTTTCTGCTTCAGTACGGTCCATGCAGGTGGACAGAGGAACTATGAAGTGTTTTTCAAAATCAAAGTGCTACCCCTTTGCTCATATATACGAGTATTCTAAATGTAAGTGCATCATCTTATATAAGTCATTATTTTTTCTTCTGGTTAACTACTAATATATGCCATTGATGGGTGACAGTATGCGTTTTGCTGTTTTCGTATGAGCTACATCGACAAGTTGGCCACACGGAGAAATCTCATAAACTATCTGTAGTGTGAGTTTTTTTCTACTTTACTTCAAATCTATTCATAATCATCTGCTAAGTTAGGGGATTATTCAAGTCTGACAATCGTGAGTGTTGCGAACCATTCCTTTGTTAAACAACTAGAAAAGACTCAAATCAAAATGTTAATTGAGCAATATTCTCATATGGTGTCCAAGGCTAACACTTCTCTGGGTTTTCTTGACCCCCCTTCTAACTTTCCTTGTAGTCTGTTTTGAATTTGTTTTTTAGTTAATCATGCAATATGATTATTTGTGGTTAGAGTTGATAAGCATTGAGTGTGTGTTGGACTGAAGGAGTTAATTATGCTCTTATCTTAATTACTCCAAGCAACAAATGAAGTGCACGCATTGATCAATAACTATCAGCTGATAATGGTCTATTTATAGAAATCACTGGTATTTTGTCATATATGTTTGTTGGTAAAGCTATTTTAGCCTTAAAATTATTAGGTCAACTATAACTCTCATTTAAGTTTTCTTAGTTTTAAATATGATTCTAAGATTCACACCCAAAAGGAGGAAGAAAAACAAATAGGTCACTGTGAATAACATCCATCTTTCTTCAATCTTTTGTTTTCTCTGTAAACTAACACTGCCCTACTTCAACGTGATAATAGTTTTTGGAACTTTAGTTCCTTCTTTTCTAATGGCACCTGCGCAACTGTGGTTGTGTGCTTTTTAATTTGCCTAATTGAATTTTTTGGCCTTCCTGATGCTGAAGCGCTGTGGATCCTGGAGCTGTGAAAACCAATATTATGAGAGAAATTCCTTCAGGCATTTCACAATTGTCATATATAGTCTTGAAATTTTTGGGCCTTCTCCAATCTCCTGAAAATGCAGTATGCTCCATTCTTGATGCTGCCCTTGCTCCTCCAGTAAGTATTTCGTATCCTAATCACACCCTGCTTATCTGTGTGTAATTTATTTTTACTAAATTCCATGTTCGGTTTCTAGATGATGCTCTCTTATGCAAATCTTTTTTTCATGTTATTTTCTTGACTTCCTACAATTTGTCACATCTCTTATCCTTGTCATCTCTGACTGAATTTGTCTGTGTTAATACTGAGGCTAACAGAATTTCTGCTGGGCATGTTGGATTAAACGGTACTAGATAGGTATAATAAGAGTTAAAGAAGAAAAAGAAGTTAAAAATCTTAGTTGTGGTAATGTGCAACACCGTACTGCATGGTATTCCATTAGTTTATTAAGTTAATATTGCTGGAGCTTATGAAATGTACAAAAGAAGTCCATGAAAATCTTATTTTTCTCAATCTGTTGTTCATTTTAGGAAGTATCAGGAGTATACTTCTTTGGAGGAAATGGTAGAACTCTGAATTCATCTGCTCTTTCTTATGATTTGAGACTCTCCAAGGATCTTTGGGACACATCTTGTAACGTGTTTCGAGAATTGCATCTTGCTGCCAAAGACACTTGAACGTGAAAGCATAATGTAATAGGTAAAGTTTTCATTAATGAATGCAGAGTTAAGTTCTTATTATCTCCTCTTTTTATTTTTATTATTATTATTTTTTTCGAGAAGCCTTTTTATTGTGGGAACTGGAGTCATGTGTAACGACATCTAGTTCAATATAGATTTGCCAGTTCTGCAAGTGCCGTAGGTTCTTGATTAGGCACGTAATAATATGCTTTTATAGCATATAACAGGGTAGAGAAAATGAGCATTGGAATTGTATGGATCTCTTAAAAATAAGAGGCATACATTTCAGGGGAAAAACTAATCAAATAGTATTAGAAATTTATTTTTAAAAAAAATGGAAATTACTAAGTAGTTTAATGTTAGATCATCTATTATTAAAGTTTACAAATCATTTAATCAGACGTGAATATTCAGTTATTGAAAAACAGTAAACTATTTATATCAAAGAATATAGATTAATCGGTAAGTGAGATAGTAAATTTAATATATTACTATAATTTGAATAAAATTTAAAATCATTATTTATCTCAATGTAAGTATCTTGAAATACTATATATACGTGTTAAACAATTATTCGATAAATAAATAAACATATACGTAATAAGACATTTTTAAATTACTTTAGCACGTTGATTATTAAAGATTGAATGAAATACAATACGGAAAAATTCATATATGCCTATGAAATATAAAATATTTCAAAACATACTAAAAATATATCTTATAATGTAATTACTACATATCACCCCTAAAAATCATCAGAATTACTGTAGCTGAAGCGTTTTCCATTTATAGAGTTTGTAACTGAAATTATGAATATATGTAAATCACACTCACATTAAATTGCATAGCTACAATAACGGAAAATCAAATTTGAAAATCTGAGTCCATGTTTGAATCTTGCAGGCATTGGAATAATTCAAAAATCATCATCTTCGGGGCATAATAGTATCAATAAACCCCAGTTTCCTGGTGCATAATCTTAGAATTCCATCTGTGCTTGTGGTTTCTGTTGTGGAAGTTGTCGGTGAATATATTTTTTAAAAGGCACGCAAGGTAAGAATCAGGATGACTGGAACATCCTGAAATATAGCTTCCATTTGTCCTCTATGTATAATTCATATAGCTTCCATTTGGTTTCATATATGCCTGATACATGATATGTTTTTTTCCCCCGCTAAATCGGATACATATTCTATTATGCGTGGTTGCAAGTAAGGAATCTGTAAATGTGTTCCCGCTGAGATTTTGAAAACTCTATATGGAAAAATTGTTATCGTCGTAATGATTTTTCATGTTGGATCATCAAGAATTTATGAACCAAAGTAGAAGCGTACCTAAATCAGACATTGTTAATGCAATGAATGAGTCATGCGGTTTTAGTCTTCCAGATTAACACGTTGTCCATTTCTTCTTTGTGATGATGTGAGTCATAACAGAATGAACAATCACCATGTGATTCAAGAACCATAACCGTTTATCTATACAAACGGTCTTTTAACCTAATTAAACTCATCATGAAATTAGGAACATGTTTGGTCTCTACACATAAAGACTCACACTTTAATTAGATGTCTCAAAGTTCAAAATACTAAAATTTTATTAGATTCCTTTAAACGAGTTTAACCAAAATTGATAATTTTTAATTTAAGAGGAAATTACGGAAAAACAAGCATTTAAATTTTCAAATTCAAAAATCAGACCTTACGTATATTTAATCAAACGTCAGGTGTTAATTGAATTTATAATTAAAACCCTAATTTATTTCCATTCCCTCGTCTCACACTCTCTCTAAACACACCGAGCTTCAATTATTTTTCACACACTCTCTCTAAACCTACTCAATAGCCTCTCTCCATTCTCTCTCACCTTCTCGTCGCCGCCTATTTCGACCAAGAATTCTTCACCTTTCTGTTGCCTCCGCCTACCGTCGTTACCCGGCCTCATCACCACCGTCAATCCATATCGTCGACCAGGAACTTCAATCACGACGGTGAAACTTTGCGCGACACGACTGAAGCTTCAATCACTCCTCACCTTTTCGTCGCCGCCATCCGCCGTCATCGCCCAACCCCATAACCACCCTCAATCCATTTCACCAAATAGCGTGAATCATCGCGAGTTGCGACGAAGATCCACCTACTCTGGCGATTCTTCGCATCCTAAGCATCGCGACGTTGCGTTGTTGCGCTGACAATGTTTTGTGTAGTGGCTGTATTTTGTGTGGTGGTGGATCTGGCGGTTGGGGTGGTGTGCTGTTTTGTGTGGTGGTGGTTTTGTATAAACAATTTTCAATTCCCATCAATTGTCCGCATTGTATTTAGATAGAAACTGTGATAAGAATTATACATTTGATTAATTTCACAAACTCCTTTGTTTTTTTTTATAACTCCAATAATCACGATCTGCAATCCAAGCTGTCCAGCCTCCAATGGTGATCCACACAGAGAACAAGAATGACAGATATGTTTTCTTTTCTTGTACTAACAAGAATAATGAATTAATTCTCTACAGTTTTCAAATCCTAACAGTTTATTAATATAAATTCAAACGGGCTTGACTCGTCTCTTAAACTTAACCCGGACCAATATTTAATTAATCATTTAAATTAAATCTTGTTCATAAATTAATTAATCTAATTAATTAATTCGGACATATTAATAAGCAACTCAATTATTTAATTATCTAACACATGTCAATTAAATTAATTGGTAAATGTCATTCTGGTTCTCTTTTGTGTGTGACTCATTAGGTTTTCAATCACGATACCTAATTATGTGAATTATTATTTTGATCTAATCAAAGTCGATAAATTAAAACACCCTTTTTAATTTATCACAAATTCACATTCGTCGTCTAGCAATGTGTTAGGGCAATATATGTGACGGGAAATGTCACGTGGTGGGACAAAATCAAACATGTTCGTCTACCGTGAAACTATAATCCTTTCATCAATATAATCCGATCAATTACGAGATATGGATATGTGTCAATCTCAATTATCGATCATTTCTTCTATCCCATTGTTAAGTCAATGTAAGTCGAAAACTCATTTTAGACTTATCAGTTCACCTTATTCAAGGATTTCATTATCAACTTAAGTGGATAAAATGTAAACCATAATCTCTTACTATATAAGATTGACGAATCATGTATTTATCATTCACAGCATTCATATGATTCTTGACATACCCGAATGATCCTGTATTAGTGACCCTTGGCAAAGCAACATCCAATATCACCAAAGTATGACTGTCATCATATAAGACACTATGATGATCTCAAGTCAAAAGACCAATTCCACTATCAAACGTTAGAGATTAACCACTGGCACTCAGATAGTTGTCCATTTGGAATCTTTTCAGCGGGTCTCCAATGTTTTGTTTTATAACAAAACATACATGTGTTCATTTAAGTGTTACGACACTTTAGCTTTTGAGATCGGCTATTTACTTAGCAAGTAAGAAATGCCACACATGATGGTCTAACCGTAATAACGATATTCTCATTATTACTTATGACCACAGATGATTTAAAATTCAGTCCTATTGCAATTTCTATCTCACAATCACAACTCCTTGTAATTAACAAATTGCAAAGACTTAAATCTATAGATTCCATTATTTATTCATTAGAAAAGCAATTAAATAAATAATAGATCTTGCCATAAAAAATGCATTAAAAAAGTGTTTATGATCTAAATCGATTGGTTATAGGGCATAACATTTACAGGTGGTGGTGGTAAAGAGATGGAGAGTAGGTGTTCCTACTGGTTTGTCGTGAGGTGGTGGTGGTTCTAGAAACGGTGGTTTAGCGGAAGTGGTGTTGGTTTTGGTGTGTTGGAGGCGGTGGTGCTACCGAAGGTCGCAGTGTTGGTGGTGGTTAAGCAGTGATGGTGGTGAGGAGATGGAGACTACGGTATTTTTAGGTGTTGTGAGGTGGTGGTTATGGCGCGCCGGAGGCAGTGGTGCTGTCGAAGGTCGCAAGTGTGGTGGTGGTCGCCAATTATTTGGTCGACTGTGACCATTAAATTGGTTAATTTGTTATCAATAAACAATATGTGACCAATGAAAAAATATGAAATTATATGTGACCTAAAAAATTATTAAATTACGATCGATAATTTAATAATTTGTTACTCATAATATTTGTGACTTGTGACTTGTAACCTATTAAAACTTTAATATGTGATCGCAAAATAATTTGTGACTTATAAATTTTCTGATTTGTGATCGAAAAGTAATCCGTGATCAATTAATTTGATAAAATGTGACCAATAAATAAGTTGTGAACATAAGTATGTATACATGACCATGAATTGTATGGTTGTGGTTTTAATATATTTAATTAATAAAATATAATTAATAAATACTCGATTTTTGTAATTTTTAAACTTAAAGCCTGAAAATTGATTTGGTGATAGTTAAAACATGATCCATGAATTCTTCCCTTAATTTAATACACAATAATTCACATATAAGCCCACATGGTCGATTAATTTCTTTTACAATCTTCCACTTGGGTTATATGTGTTACCTTATAATTATGCATTAAACATAACTTTAGATGTTTCAAAATCCAAAATATTGAAGCCTTATTAGATCACTTTAAACAGACTAAACTAAAATTAATAGCTTTTAATTTAATACACAATAATTCACATATAAGCATACATGATCAATTAAAAACTTTACAATCTCCCACTTGAACTATATGTGTTACTTTATAATTGTGCATTAAACATAACGTATTTAGAATTTTGCTATAATTGCCGAATGCATCCCCAAACAATTCGATCCATCAATCATATCAACATATGATCAAAGTGGATTTCGCAATTTTTTATCGTAATTAAACTCATCAATGATTATGTATATCGACATAATTGAATGACATGGATCAAGCATGGATGTGTAGCATGAAAATTACATGTGATGTGATCTAAACATGCTTATTTCCAACTGGTCCACCTTAATACCTTAGTGAGATCATTTTCAAACAAGTTCAAATATAATAAACAAAAACATTTTATAGCCAAAAATAACTTTAACCATAAACTATATCCAAAATGAGAGTACATGTGTCTAATATGAAAAACACAGAAATAAAAACTCTCACTTAAACTAGATATCCTTAAGAGATATTATACCAATATGAGCATTGTGCTCACAAAAGACCTTGAGTATCAATCCCTCAGTAAGCGGATCCACAACCATGGAGTTTGTCCTGATATGCTCTATTGACACCTGTTCACTCTGAACTCTTTCTTTAAATTAAAAATTAGATTTAATTGTCAGAATTGTGATAAACGGTCAATTAATCTGGTTCAACAATAATCATTTAACACTTCAGTCAATTTGATGGTTTTGCATTCGAGGTTGTGATGACTGATTGGTAGGGCATGATTTAATTAATTAATTGACATGGGTAATTGCCAAATGGATATTGAGCTTGAATGGATTGGTTTAGTTGGGTTTAATATATATTGTCCTTTTAATGAATAATGTTAATTAACTTCACAGTTTATGACTAGTTTTGGTGTTGTTATTAAATGACTGACAATTAAATGAAGATATATGACTCATAATATGTTCAATCACTTAAGAAACATTACTCATTTTTAATTGATATGTATTTAATTTTAATTGGATTGAATAAAATTTAAATCAATTTATTTTCAAACTTCTTTGTAAATGACTTGACTGTTTAAAAATATTAAAACCTAATCCAAACCACTTCAAAACAATTTTGTTTAGTTCAGTTCAAAATCAAATGTCGGATCACATGGATTTAAACCAACGTTTCAAAAAAGCAGTTCGATTCGATAAATGGTTTGACGATTTTGTTGCTCAATCTTAAACTTGATTATAAGAAAAAATCTTTTTTTTTTTTTTTGTAAATTTTCATTATTAAATAAATAAAAAATTACTCAAATGAAAAAAAAAATTCATAAAATAAATATTTGTAATCTCCTCTCCCTCCGTGGCCCATTTTCTACCATCCTCAAACTGTACATATCCCATGTAAGATAAGAAGGAAGGGTAGCGAAAGTAGATGAAGGGTCGCGGACTCGCGGGGCGAGCATGGGTTTTTATTTTTATTTTTCGATACCGTTAATATTATTCCTTATTTCATTTTAATATTGAAATTTATATTGCGCAATCAGAAAAAGTTTGAGGACTCAATTGTTAGCTGGACTAAACTACGTGTTAAAATATATCAAATTTTAAATTTGATAAATATCAAAAAAATAAAAAATCTAAAGTTTAATATTTTATAATCCCGACCTTATAAACCGGATAATAACGTCTATATTTGCAACGGTAAGCGGCGGTGGGAACCGAAAGTGAAAAGATGAAGCTTCTTCTTTACAACACCTCCTTATCGCCTCCGCCTCCGCCAAAGCCTCTATTAACTGCTTTCTGTCATCAGTTCAAAGCCCTAACCTTCTCCCCCGATTCAAATTCTTCACGAGAAATACGAAAGCTTGCCCAAGTTTTGAGTACGGCAGGAGTCTCAATCGCGCTCTCCTTGGGCATCATATTTTCGTCTGCTTCCAATTCAACCGCACTGGACTCATTTCCGTTGATTTCATCATCCTCTACCTCTCTCGCAGGACTGAATTCTGTAAAACAGGAATCGTATTGCCGTGAAGAAGATGTGGCGGATGCTGATTTGAAGGCGCCTGTACCGGAAGAAATGACCAATGAGGAGATAGTAGAGGAGGCTTGGCAGATTGTTAACGATAGCTTTCTTGACACTAGTCGCCATCGCTGGTCTCCTGATACCTGGCTTGTGTGCTTCAACTCCATGTATCATACGATACATATATCAGTATGGAATACAACAGACTGATTAATTTTTCTTTCCTTTCAGAAAAAGAAGGAAGATATAATAAGTACCTCGATTCAGACAAGATCGAAAGCTCATGAGATCATCCGCCGAATGTTAGCAAGCTTGGGCGACCAGTACACTCGTTTCCTTTCTCCTTCCGAGGTAATTAATCCTCAATTTTTCTTTCCATTCCTATAAGTTTGTATATTTTATTGTTTCCAAGCAATGTTTTGTTTCATACATGAATTGTCTCCTCGAATAAATTGTTCTGCGATTCAGACTACAAGACCTACAATTCCCTGCTGCAACTTAAAACATTTTGATTTTCGGAATTATAATGTCTGGAATAAAATATCATGCATCTACTGTTTGAGGATTCTGTTTTATTCTCTTTTTTGTGGTTTTTGGCATTCTTTTTAAATATCATACATCTACAGTTACAATTTCTTTGTAAATATTGATGGCTGAAATTTTTGTGCATTATCATATTTTGAGTTGTTCGTCTGAAAATCTGTTAAGAATGCGAACTTTTATCCCCATACTCAATATTGCTTTACTTACAAAACTTTTCAGTTTTTTTATATGGCATGTATTGACTTCATCATCCCTAAAGTTCTCCAAGATGGCAAGGTATGATATGACTGGAATTGGGATAAACATCAGGGAGATCCCAGATGATAATGGAGCTATGAAACTGAAGGTTTTAGGGCTCATTTTGGATGGCCCTGCCCACTCTGCTGGTGTCAGACAGGTCAGTAGCTCATGCTACACTATGCCTACTCTACTGTCTCGCTACTTTTACATGCATCTCAGGGTTCTTTTTTAATCTTATTATCTTAGTTAGATTTGATGTTTGGTGGTATGGTGGATGGCTCCTTCACCTAACAGCATAGACATGAATACTTCCGAAGAAATATGCTATAAAAGATACTAATTCAAAGTGCAGTAACAGGTTGTTCAGAGTATCATGAGGAAAGGAGCAACTTCATCTACAATATGGTTATCCAATGTGGGGGGTAGATCTGTTAGTGGAATAAAATGTGTTTAAATTGCTTGTTGGGTATTCAAGCTGAATAAATGTGCAATATAGTGTGGCATCATTTTCAACAGACATACGCAAAGCAGAATTCATTCCGCTCCGAACGAGCCTTGGACAGAAAAGCAAAACGAAGAAGAGGTGGCTTTCCAAGGTTTTATGAGCCTTGGACAGAAAAGCAAAACGTATGCTATAAATATGCCTTGTCAAGTTACGGTCCTGATAGTCAGCAGCTATTATCTACCACTTGATTGAGCTGTCGCAGCTTTCTATTCTTATAATGGAGATTTGTTTTGATATAGAATTTTCACATTACTGCAGGAGCTAGAGCCAGAACTACAAGCTAGCGTTAAAGTAGTTCTTGAATTTAGTATATCTTCCACCAGATTAAAGTAGTTCTTCAATTTAGTTTCCTTTATGCTTTGGTTCTGAAGTTTTAGTCCTCACAACGATGCATTATTGCATTACTACAAAATGCCCTTTCTGCTACAATTTCTCATAGAATTCCTGATGGTGACTGAAACTTCTAGTTTGATGTCTACATTATAAATGTGGCATATTTACATCTGTTCATGCTGATTTTAGTTCCATAAGTGTTTATATTATACATCATGCTATCAATCTTGTCATAGGGTGATGAATTACTGTCTGTTAATGGGGTGGATCTGAAGGGAAAATCTGCCTTTGAAGCTTCATCGCTGTTACAAGGACCCAGTGAAACATTTATCAACATCACGGTTTGTAAATCTTGATTGAGCAAAGATCTTTGTTAATACTTCAGTTTGGCTTGTGATATTTCTGCCAAACTGATTTTCACAAAACATAACGATTGTTAGGTTAAGCATGGGAACTGCGGACCTATTCAATCCATTAGGGTACAAAGGCAATCTATTGCAAAGAGCCCAGTTTTTTACCGGTTGGAGCAGGTTAAAAATGGTCCCAGTTCGGTTGGTTATGTGCGCCTAAAAGAATTCAATGCATTGGCCAGAAAGGATTTGGTTACAGGTGCATGTTACCACAACACCCTGAGATTTATTCTGTGTAATGATAAGGATATGTTATTTCTTTAATTTTGCAACAGTATAAGAATATGGATTTGTCAGTTTTTCATCCTTGACTACTTTAGAATCTACCTCAAACCCTGTCCCTAATTAAGGGAAGAAAGGATTGCAAGTATCACTTCTACGACTTCCATATTTTTGTTCAAGTACTTTCTCCTTTCTGAATTAATTGTCTTGGTTTGATTGAGAGTGATTTTTTTTCCCTTTCGGTCAGCAATGAAGCGACTTCAAGACATGGGAGCCTCTTTTCTTGTTCTTGATCTTAGAGATAACCTTGGTGGACTAGTACAGGTTTGTTTGTGAAGTAAGATTACACTCGCTTTAGTAGTGTGTTATTTGTTAATTTAATCATATTTTCCATTTACAGATGCCCACAGGATAAAATTTAGATTTAGCCTCCATTTGGAAAGAATTCATAAACGTTTAATTTATAGTACTTGTTGGTCCATTGGAATATGTAGTTGAAAATGGAGTTTGACCAATTTATAAATTATTTATAAATTTGCCAACCAGTGGCTTAATGTTGGTTGTGTTGTTAGGATGGAAGGTAAGAGGAAAACTGTAGGGACTTTCTGTAAGGCATCATTATTTGGGAGATACGTTTCACTGTTCTTGATCAATTTGTTCAATTCAGTTTTGGAATCCATATTTTGAGTCACCATTTTGGGAGATAAGGAAGGAAGTATATAGAAAATGTTTTTGCAATTTTATGACAACTATTTACCCAAAAAACTTTCACTATTATTGATGGCTACATTTATCTCACTGTTCTTCAAATTTATCTTACATGATAAAGTCCATCCTTCCCTCCAATTTAAGGTCATTTGCTTAAGATGATGTGGTATGGTTGCATGTGATCTTACTGATTGCTCTATTAATATTTTCCCCCAATGATTCAGTATATATTGGACCTTTTTGTGCTTTATTTGTATAAACTATTGTAAACTGATTTGTTCAAATTTTTATGTTGTACTTGCTTCTTGCAGGCTGGTATTGAAATTGCTAAGCTCTTTCTGAATCAAGGGGAAACGGTACATGAATCCAAACATTTACTGCTTTATTTATCATATACTGTGTGAAATAGCCGTTTGGTATTCTGCACTCGGTAGAAATTTAGTTTAATCAAGAAATGAGTTGCAAATCTATATATTCTGGTTCCGAATTCCTGTTCATATGATTTATGTCTAGTTCATTAATCCTATCTGATATATTGAATTGAAACCATATATATGCCTACATATACTCTGAAGTCAATAAGTTACTTGAAATATTAACCATGTTAACTGTGCCATTGATTTGAAAAAGTATCTGAACGCTTATGTTCTCCCTATCTATATTCGTGTGTGCATATGCCCCTACAGAGGGACCGAGCGGGGGAGGGAAACTAGCCTAGAAATAGTACAGATGAGAAGATTATTAGATCAATCAAATTTTGAAAGCTGAACAAAAAGGCTTTATTTGCTGCTTTGATGGATTAAAGAAGGACACACTGCAAGATTCAATTATTGTAAGTAGTTAACTAGTTATGGAGAAGGTTAGATAATTATGTTTGTCAGCCGTAAATGCCTCTTGCAAAATTAGAATTTTTATATTCTAGATAAAAGGTGCATTTGCATCTGATGATTCCCTTCTAAGTACAGTTTTCTGTTTCTCGAGGACCATCATTCCTCCTTGACAATTTTATTTACTATTAAACTCTTTTAATCTCTGCCACTCCCACAAAAGGGGAAAAAATATAAGAAAATGAGGAAAAACGAAAAAATAACTCTAAAATCACGTATGTGGGTGTGTAATAATTGTTTTTCCATTCTTGGTTTCCTTATTGGTTGTGTCTAGTTTAAAATGATGGCATATGTTTTTAGTCAAGCTTTTATCTCTATTAGGGCTTCCTCAATGATTCTATGTGCAGGTCACTTACACTGTTGGCAGGGATCCGCAGTATATGAAGAACATAATTTCCAACACTTCACCTCTTTTTACTGCTCCTGTCATTGTAAGTAAAGAATTTCTGGAGAAAATTCTGTCATACATTTTCATTAATAATTGGTAGATTTATATACAAACTAGGTACATTGCATGTCTAGGTACATTCCTAAAATTAAGTAATCGTATAACTACTAAATAGGATAATTACAAACTGTACAAATTAATCCCATGATTTATGGTATTGTACTATATTTAGAATTCTAGAGCTAGAAAGTTTGACTTTCGCCAACACCCCCTCAAGCTTGGATTGAAAATATCTTTCATTCTAAACTTGTCTATTATCTGATGAAGTGAAGCACTAGGCAATCCCTTTGTAAGAATATCAGCAAGCTGCTCTCCGGTTGAAACATACAGCATACATAACAATCCACTTTCCAATTTTGCCTTTATGAGATGCCGATCTATTTCCGCATGCTTTGTGTGATCACGTATTGGATTATGAGCTATGTTAATAGCCGATTTATTATCGCAATAAAGTTTCATGGTTCCTTTCCACTTGATTCCCAAATCATCTAGGATAATCTTTAGCCACAAAAGTTCACATACTCCTAATGCCGTAGCACGAAATTCAGCTTCTGCGCTTGATCTTGCTACCACTACTTGCTTCTTACTTCTCCAAGCTACAAGATTTCCACCCAGAAAAGTGCAATGTCCTAAAGTTGATCTTCTATACACTATAGAACCTGCCCAGTCAACATCCGTATGGGTCTCAAGACTAAGTGATCAACCTTTGTTGTAGAGAATTCCCTTTCCAAGTGTGCCCTTCAAATACTTTAAGATCTTGTATACAACCTCTAAATGTTGCTCTTTCGGTGAGTGCATGAACTGACTAACTACACTTACCGCATATGCTATATTTGGATGGGTATGTGATGGATAGATTAGTCTTCCCACCAACCTTTGATATCTTCCCCAGTTCACAACTCCTGGTTCTTTTAGCTTGTGTGACTGATCAATTGGTGTTCCTGAAGGTTTACACCCGAGCATCCCTGTTTCTTGAAGTAGATCTAGAATATATTTTTGTTGGGAGATGAATAAACCTTCCTTGGAATACGCAACATCAATTCCCATAAAGTACTTGAATTTTCCTAACTCTTTAATTCAAATTTTGCCGCCAACTTCTTCCCTAGTCTCCCAATCTCACAAAGATCATCCCTCGTTACAATAATATCACCAACTTTATCATCTTTTGACTTTTTCTTAAAAAGGGTGTGATCTCCTTAAGATTGCTTGAATTCCATTTTTCCATTGCTTGTGTGAACCTCCCAAACCATGTTGTTTCAACCCATACAAAGCTTTCTTTAGTTGACATACAGTTCTTCCTCCAAAGGATTCATTAAAATCCGGTGGTGGTACCTCCATAAAGATCCCCTCTTCCAAATGTCCACGTAAGAAAGCATTTTTCACGTCGAATTGTAGTTGAGGCTACTCGAAATTAGATGCTAAAGATAAGAGAATCCTGACTGTATTCATCTTTGTCACGGGAACAAAAGTCTCTAAATAATCAACTCCATAAGTTTGAGTGTATCATTTAGTCACTAGCGGTGCTTTATACCTTTCCAGAGATCCTTCCGCTTTGTGCTTTATTGTATAAACCCATTTGCATTCAACAAGTTTTTTTTCTCTTTGGTGGTAATTCGACTCGATCGCATGTTCAATTTCTTTCTAGGGCTATCATTTCCTCTTCCATTGCCTTTTTCCATTCTTTATGTTGTAGGGCTTCCTCCACACTTCGAGGTATTTTATCCAACTGTAGCTTTGTGAGAAATAATCTATAAGATGGTGAGAGATTCTCAAATGAGATAAAGTTGGCAATAGGATATTGTGTGCACTTTCGAACGGCAATGGGAACATCAAGATCAATCAAATTTGGACATACCTCTTCATTATGTGCGAATGGTTCGGAAGATTGCACTTGCTTTGGTTCTAGATCAGCCCATCTCCTTGAGTAGACCTCTAGTGGCACTTCGGGAGTTTGGCTTTCTAGTTTTTCATTAATATCAGAATCTGAAGTAGGGAGAATGGATGATACAAGTGATGATGGTTCTGTAGTAGTTGTATTTGGTGGTAGGTCATGATTTTGTAACTCTTGACAGGATATTTGTAGACTTTTGATTATTTGTAGATGGTGATTGAATGACATTACGTCAGGTATGCCATCATCAACGGTGTCGATATTGTCTAAGTCAAGTAGGTTGCGCTTCTCTTTTCCTAGATTCTCTCCCCGAAGAGAAGATGTCTCAAAATA
This sequence comes from Fraxinus cuspidata, assembly GCA_903798385.1. NCBI lineage: Eukaryota > Viridiplantae > Streptophyta > Magnoliopsida > Lamiales > Oleaceae > Fraxinus > Fraxinus cuspidata. The sequence continues at coordinate 13,305 of CAIGRP010127458.1, read as the reverse complement.
GGATTGATTTTCTGCAAATATGACATCTCTAGTGATAAAGAATCTTTTTGTGGGTGTATGGTAACACTTGAGTGCTCTAGGTTCGAGTTTGCTACGTTGGTAGGAGTGAATATGAACATATGATATGCATCCGAATATCTTTAGTGGTAATGTATGGGTTCAATCAGTATGAGCGAAGAAACTAGAAATGACTCTAATAGGAGTTTTTTTTGTGGAGGACTCGAGAATTGACTCTATTGATCAGATAGGTGGCGGTTAGAATTGCTTGACCCCAATATTGTTTTGGGACTTTTCTTTCGAATAGTAATGCTCGGGTAGTTTCAAGCGTCATTTGTTTCTCTCTGCCACCCATTTTGCTAGGTGTAATAGGATGTGGATTGGTGTATGATTCTCTGAATTTGTAGGATAGGAGATAGGATTTGATTGAAGTATTCTTTTCCATTATCTAACCTGATTATTTTGACTTTGGCATTGAATTGGTTTTGAATCATGCTTAGTTAGAAAATTTGGGTCAATTGTGCTCACATCAAATTTGTGTTTCATGAGAAATAACCAAGTGACTCTCGTGCAATCATTAATAAATGTAATAAACCAACGTGCGCCATTTAGATTTGCAATTCTAGATGGACCCCAAACATCATGGTAGTAAAATGAAACAATGATTTATTAATGAGTGGTTGAAATGACACTTTTTGGTGTTTGGCATATTTACATGATTTGCATTGAAAATAAGATGCATCAATTCCCTTAAAACAAATGAGGAAACATGTTTCTGAGTACATGAAATGAGGGATGCCCTAACCTATAGTGTATCTGGGTTTTATTTGATTATAATGATTCTGATAAATGAAAAAAAGGTACTTCCATTCCCACTTTGCCACTGCCGGCATCCAAGTAGCATAGCCCATCCTTCTCCTTAGCAAGCCCAATCGTCTTCCCCATAGCTGGTTCCTGAAAAGTGCACTTGTTAGATGAGAAAACCACTTTGCAATTCAAATCTTTAGTTAATTTTGAAATAGATAATAGGTTCATGGACAACTAAGAGTAATAGATGGAGTGCTTGAAATAGTTCATATTCCTGCTATGGAAGCTAGAGTTTTGTCTGCCACCTGAATCTTCTGATGTCCCGAACATGGAGTGTACGAAGAAAACTGAGATGGTGAGTTGGTCATACGATCCGTGGCTCCTGAATCTATCACCCATGCTTTGCTACGATTGCTGTTTAGTATGGCAGAGAGAGCTTGGACTAAATAGGTACCTGCATTTTCAGAGGAATATGAACCAGTCGGCTTGTCTATTGTAGTGAGTAGACTTCGAATTTTTTCAACCTCCTCCTTGTTGAACATATGTAATTCTTGCTCGTCCGATGCTTCCCTTGTTACAGCTACATTTCCTTGTCTATTCCATTGCTTTTGATTTACAGAATTTGGTTGAGAGTTGTTACATAGTAGTTCCCGTTGTAGTTTCTGTCTGATTGTGTTTTCAATTTCCAGCAATCTCCTTTCTTATGTCCAGTCCTCTTGCAATAGTTACAGAATAAATCGTTATTCCTGGACCGATCATGATTGTTTTGCTTCAAGTGGTAAGAATTCTGGCTGTTCACAGGACGATTTTTAGACAATAAGCCAGATCCTTCAGGTTTGGAGGCCTCAATGGTGGACAGTAGAGCAGATCCTTCCTGTTTGAGGGCCGGGGCCTCTATCATAACTGATCTCCTTCCTTCCTCTCCTTTAATTACAGCAAAGACCTCATTAAGAGGTGGTAGTTCTTCTTTTCCCAGTACTTGGACTCGAACTTGATCAAATTCCATTTTTAATCTTGACAAAAACTCATAGATCCTTTCTTCTTCGATGAACTTAAATAATAAAGAGGCATCATCACTGCACTTCATCTTAATGTTATGATTGTAATCGAGTTCAATCCATGAGGTATTCATAGTATTGTAATACTTAGTGACAGACAGATTGCCTTGCTTAGTTGAATGAATCTTAGTCTTTATTTCAAAGACTAAGGCAGCATCCTTTGCTTTGGAATACGTCCGCTTCACAGTTTCCCAGATCTCCTTTGCAGTTGTCATGAACATGCAATTCCCACTTGCTTCTGGATGCATTGAATCCCAAAGCCATGACATGATTAAGGATTATTCAACGTTTTGGGGTCGTCCTTATCTGGTGCTAGTTCAAGCAAGTGCTGGAGTTTTCCTTTTCCCTTGAGGTTTGTGCGAACCACTTGAGACCAGATCATGTAATTCCTTCCGTTGAGGCGATATGCCGCTTGAATACTTCCGAGTTCATTTGAATGGACTCCTGTAACAGTCTCGAAAGATGCAGTAACTTCCGACATGGTAATGATTTTTTATTTTTATTTTTTTAAAATAGATCAATATTTTAGAAAACTAAAGATGACAGAACAATTACAGCGATGATAGCTGATTAAGTTAATTACAAAAAATCAAAACAGATGAAGGGCAGATTAATTGCCCTAGCTCTGATATCATAAAGAAATTCGGGAGAAAATTCTGTCATATATTTTCATTAATAATTGATAGATTTATATATAAAATAGGTACATTGCATGTCTAGGTACGTTCCTAAAATTAAGTAATCATATTACTAAATAAGATAATTACAAACTGTACTAATTAATCCCAAGATTTATGGTATTGTACTATATTTAGAATTCTAGAACTAGAATGTTTGACTTCTGCCAACAGCGAGGACAATTTTTTCTTGACTAATGAGAATGTTTGGAGCATCTTCTGTTTTATATATATATATATATATATATTGGTTGTCCTTCCTGAATCAACTTGTAGGAAGTATTGGCATCACAATTATTCAATCACTGCATAAGCTTGCTAAAAATAAGAAGACAAGTAGTGTTTCATTTTAATGCCACAATTATGCAAAATTTTACTTGTAATATTATCCACTATGATGAAGTGCTATGAAAATGCAGGTAGAATGAGTTAACATAAATGAATTCCTCTTACATTGCATGGTTTTGATTCGGGACATTGAGTTGATATATATGTTGAGATTGAGATAAATCCTATTTAGTGTTAGGAATTTTTCTCATTGGGTAGGAGTGTTTTAAGTTTGGTTCCTTTTATTGTGCAAGCTAGTTGTACTGACCTTGTTGGACCACCTCAAATATAAGGAGAGGTGACAATTATCTATTTACATTTATACGTTAAACATACCCTCAAGTGTAGGTTACCAAACGGGAAATTTACGTACTTGGGTGGCAATAATACTTGAAGTTAGACCTTTGGCTACTCTCAAAGTATCTTGAACCTAAAAGATTAAGCTGTAAAAACATGAGGTATTTGCTAATATTTATATCTTAAAGAGACGTTAATATTTATCTTTGGAACTTGAGGAAAGATTGATAGCGTGCCAAGTCATGGAAAATTTCAGCATTGGCCGTGACCTGGTTTTATTTAATTAAACTGTTGAATAACAAATATTTGAAAGACATTTCTTGTTTTCCCTTTCAGGTTTTGGTGAACAAAAATACTGCTAGTGCAAGTGAAATTGTGAGCAGTTCAGATTACAGTCAGCCATTTGAGTCCAATTTCTTAGAGCATTTTTGTTAATAATTCTCTCTTTCAGGTTGCCACTGCACTTCATGATAACTGCAGAGCTGTTCTTGTGGGGGAAAAGACATACGGAAAGGTTGGATTTTTTTTTTTTTCTTGTTTGAATTATGTTATTTCTCTTGATATGCAGACAGTTTTTTTAGTATATAATGTCTGCTATACCCCCTAATTCAGTCATGAGTTCATTTACTACTATTTCTTGTCTAAATTCTTCTTTACAATACTTACCCTTTTTGAGATTTTCTTGATGCCTTATTCCCAAGAGGTTCATGACTGTATTCTGGTATATTATTTATTTCTAAGAACATACTTGCACACCAGATCAGAGGAATGTCGTGAGACCTCATGATAATCATTGTTGACCGCAACTCTTGCCATTTGATATTCCTCCCACGAGTCTAGTTAAAACAATAGCATTCTTAATTTCAACAGAATGTGTTGAAGAAGTTACAAAGCTCCTATTTGCATCTAACCACATCTCTTTCATATCAGTCTTCAATTTTAATTTAGGCATGGTAAAATTTGCCACATGCACCTGTTGTCTTTCGAGGATGCAGGATCAGGATTTTGTCTAGTCATTTTCATTCAGTACGATATTAATCTGTGTACCTTTTACAGGGTTTGATTCAATCAGTATTTGAGCTTCATGATGGATCTGGTGTGGTTGTCACTGTTGGGAAATATGTGACGCCAAATCACATGGACATAAATGGCAACGGTGTTGAGCCTGATTTTCGTAATCTTCCTGGTACGAGATATTATTTTTCCGTTGAAATCAATTAAAAGAAATACATGTGTAATCTAAAATAATTTTTTATTGCAGCTTGGTATGAAGTTACTAAATATCTGTCCGAATGTCATAGGCGACAAGAAGGATGATTTTGTGACTAATTAACCTATTATTAGCTCGTCCTTATACACCCCGATTCATGGCTTGGGTGCGCGGGCTTCAATTAGGTCATGATTTATAAAATACAAGAGATTGGTGAAGATATATTAGTCTGTTATTGCTTAATTCTTACAGGATAAGTTATTCTATCAAACCGTTAATATTACAAAATATAGCTTTAGAATCAGTTCTCTGTTCTGGAGAACTAATGCCATTTGTAAGTGTACTGTAACATTCCTGCTTTATTTTGACAAATATTTTAGTATAGAAAGTGCAAAAAGCAATATTTTCTTATGCCATTTCACGAGTCTCTTCCTTTTTTGCATATGACATTGTCACTCCCTTTGGCAGTATCCACTAATTCAGAACTTAATTTGAAACTCATATTTTTTCCATCTTTGATTTCGTGTATTATTCTCCTTGTGCATTCAAGAAAGGAACCATATCCTGACTATAATGGTTGGGCCTGGCTCTACTCCCCAATTGTGCTGCGTGAGCCACCAAGGAAGCGAAAGTCTTCGAGTGAATCATCGTGCGTCCTTCCCATGTTCTGTGACAACAACGGCGACCTAAAACAAATGGGCAATAATCTCATCTATTGGTTGGAGCTTCTTCAGGAAAGAATGAAGTAGCGAGTGAAGTTTAGTAGAACTCTCCACAAAATTTATAACTTGATTATTTGTCAAGATCATTGAAAGAGTCCCCTGTTTATGAACTTTTTTTGGCACATTCTAGGATTCGTGAAGTAATCAATGCCAAGTTGTATGTTGAATTCGCCACTCTTCTTTGATAGGCTATTTCTTGTTCTTGTTAGGCTCTTGTTCGAATGAGAATGGTTCAAGTTCATTTATGTTAGTCCAATATATATATAAAAATAGCCAAATCATTCCAAATTCCCAATCCTATCACAAACTTCAATAATATTACCAGATAATTACCCAAGTCCTCGGATAAGTCAGTCAATTGAAGGATACTGAAAAAAAGGAACTTCGTTGGAGAAACTTACCGAGAAGCAAGTGACTAATAATATGTTTAAAAATAAAATATTCTTTAAAGTTTGCTTACGCAAATAATTTTTTTCCTCTTTATACTCTGTTTTTCTGGTAAAAATAGTTATACTTAAAACTATTCTCATAAAAAGATATTGAAAAATCTATATTTCATCTTCTCCATTCAACCCCTTTTCCTTCTGGCCTGTCCACCTTTCCCTTCTTACTCTCACCATAATAATCCAATGCTAAATTTTGAAATGATCTAATAGTGCCTGAAAGTTACTTTTCTAGATTGTGTTAGTACAAAAAGTAACTTTTCAAAATAATTCAACCAACTTACTTAAAAGTAAATTATCTTAATATTAAGCATAACCAAACATGCTTCCAAATAGACAATCCAAAGGTAAAGAACAAGACAAGTGTTTTCCTTTTAGATTCATACCAACTAACTAGATATCGTTTGAAATATTTCTTCTTTTCTCTCCCTACCTTTAGCTTTTGAGCAAGTCCTATGTACGTGAAAAGATAGGCAAAAAAGAGAGAGAAGATAACAATATATACAAGTGGATCAACATCTATCAGATTTTGTCCTAACAAAGATTCCCTCTTCGCTGCCTTTTCCTCTTCATACCAATTGTTTCTCAATCCAGGGAGGTACCTCTTCTTGCTTGCAGTTTCCAATTATCCAATTCCTCCTTTCTTAAGTTTCTTATATTCCCCAACAACAACCTCTCTTTCATTCTATCTTCAATGCAAGAAAGCTATGATTCTTCACACTTTTATATAAACTTATTGCAGCAAAGAAATGGTTCATTCTCTAATACGACATCCCGGCTTCTCTTGTTTCATAAACCTCGCATGTCTTAGCATTGTATCAGGCAATGAAGAAAAATACCATTGCTCAGACGGCTAGAGTTATGGATCCCAGAATACATCTGCATTTGGTGTTCTTTCTCTTGTTCTTCGTTCTTTTTATCTCAGGTAATTTGGTACTTTCTTGAGCTTTGATCTAATATTTTCATTCACCTCTTCTGACATGTTCATTTGCTTCAGTTATAAGCACAGCTCAGACAGATACAAGTCCTGGAGATGTTCCTATTGTCGATCCAACAACTCCAGGTACATCACCTATTGTCAATCCAACAACTCCAGGTATATCACCAATTGTGAATCCAACGAGCCCACCACCACCAGCAACCACCACAGGACCAACAACCACCACTCCTGCATCATCACGTGGTTCTTGGTGCATAGCCAACCCCAGTGCTTCAGAAACGGCTTTACAGGTTGCTCTTGACTACGCCTGTGGTTTTGGAGGAGCAGACTGTTCAGCAATTCAATCAGGCGCAAGTTGCTATGATCCTAACACAGTTCGTGATCATGCTTCTTATGCGTTCAACGACTACTATCAGAAGAATCCGGCTCCCACTAGCTGTGTTTTTGGAGGAACAGCACAGATTTCTAGTACTGACCCAGGTTAGTTACTGACTGCCATTGTTTTAGTCGAAAATAATCCTTTACCTTGGAGAATGCACTTTATATCATTGTGCTTATAGGCAGAAAATAGTACACCATTAACATGACTTTACAGGTTACAATTCTCCCACAACCTCTTTATTTATAAACTAAGAATGATTAAGAGAAAAAGTAATCAACAAAAAATGATTCTACGAGTACTATAAAGAATTTATAACCTCTTACTACTACGGTTCGTGACTTGTATGAAATAAATTTTGTTTTTTATACATGAAAGTAACTCTATCATTCATATAAAAGCAAGTAGTACTTCCAATTTGATGCAGCATATCTATTTCAGACCCATATAATTGTAGCCATATACTGATGAAAGTTTCAACCTCTTCGTCTTATTGCTTCAGGTCAAGGGAAATGTCGGTATGCATCTCCCAATAACACTCCAACAACACCACCCACAATTCCAACACCACCATCCACAATTCCAACCACTCCACCTAGGTAAATTCATTATACTACTTTAATCTGATAATTTCAAGTATAACCAATGTCCATGAACTAATCGTTTGTTGCAGCATAACTACACCATTCAGTCCTTACACACCCGGACAAGGAGGTGGCTTCGGTTCAGAACCAACAGGCTATGATTATGGGCCAACAGGTACCCCCAGTTCAGCAGAGACCATAGGACGCAACCTACTGCTGCTGTTCACCTCAAGTTGTCTCATGATAGCCAATTATCTCTAAACAAGGGAAGATCAAGTTTGGTAGTATTTCCCAATTGAGATGACAATTACTAGGCAGCATCTATGGCCTGCAAAATACTGGGACGGAGAGAGAGGGCAAGACATAAATCTCAAGACCTTCACTGAACGGTTATGTCGGTGTATGGTATTAGATCAAGTAGGAAGCAAGGGGATAGTGAAGTACATAATAATGTAGTGGTTCTTCATAGCTTCTGCTGTTAATGAAAATTTTAGACAAGAATATATGGTGTTAGGGTTATTCGTTGAAGAGACAAATTATTCAGGAACTGACCAATGAACACTGCTAAGTTCATCATTACAAACATAAATTGACGGATACAGTTCAGTAATTGCCAAATTGGTATAAAGTTGACGATAATGTGACCTGATAAGCAAGGTGTTTGCTACTATTATCTGATAGAACTACATAAGTAAATTCTAAGATGAGTTATTGCATGATATTTACATGTCCAACAGATAATCGAGCAAATGGTCTCCCTCTTAAGTAAAATGCTTTACCTTCGTTAATTTAAAACACGTACAAATATGTCATTCCTAAAACTCGTTAGTTAGATCAAGAGCAAGCACGGGACAGCAACAATACAAAATCGTGGCCAAGGTGGCTTGGATTGAACCTTTCAAATGCTTTCCTGAAACTGCCGGCTCTTGCAAAATGCTGGAAAGCCAAATAAGCTGCTATTACCATTGAAATTGTGTCACCTTCCTGTTTTCCCCAGCCATGAACTAGAATCTCAAACACAAACTTAGTTCAAATTAGAAACTAGAAAGCGTTGTCGACTGTCTACAATGAATGGACTAACCTCAGCCTCATAATTTGATAAGGACAAACAATTATCAATGGCAATGTTATAAATGGAACCTCCAGTTCACCTAAAAATTACAGAAAAGCGAATATTGAATAAGTCGAAAAGAAAAAGAAGTTATCTATGCAGTTGAAAAGACGAGATTAAGCAGACAAAATCATGATGCTCTCAACAGCACATAATCATGGCTTTGGAAACTTACTCGAGTATAATAATTCACAAACCACAAAAAGAAAATTCTAATTTGGAGAACTTTGCTGAACTTAGTACTTAGATTATGTAGATCAAGAGAATATCCTACCAGGAATAAAGAAGAAGAGACGTGCCATGAAAGTGGTCTACATATATGGTATTTGAGTATGGGCTATCCCTAGTAACAAAGTTGAGTTTAACATGTCAATGATTACTAGCTCGTCGTATTCATCAAAGCAGTTTGTCTATCCGCTAGCCATTCTTTGATTCCCACTAGAAGAATCTGTTGGAATTTGGTTAAGTAAAATCAATAAAAGTTGATTTTGTATTAACTTCGACCAAATATTCGATAGGTTTTGATGGTCAAATCACGCAAGTGAACAGACTAACTTGTTTAACTCCTTGAGTAGATGATTGTAATATATTTAGAATCTCAAAAACTAATTTCGAGTGAATTAGAAATTGTCGTACAAAGATACAAGGAAAAATTGAATTTTGCTCATATAGAACTGCTGCTCGAGCGGGTGCGCAGCAAGCAATGGTGTTATTACTGTGGGCGCTTGTGCGGCATGCTAGGCAGCCGTGAGAGACCTGAGCGTCCCTTCAGGAAACATGTTGAATTTTAGGGCGTGTCTCTCCGACCACAACCCCTCATGTACTATAAATTGGATACCTTAGATGGTTCAATTTCATTCCAGATCATTTTCATTGATTGCTTTGCATCAAAACACTTCCAAAATAGTGTTTTCTTGCATAAAAAAATCATTGTTTTAGTAGAGAGAAAATTATGTTTCGAATTTGTCGTGACCTTGAAGTTTGAAGTGCTTCCATTGCAAGGAGAAACCAACCATTGTATCTTCTGAGACAATTGCTAAGACTCCATTAGCACCTTTGCGGAACAAATTCATCTTAAAGACATGATGTTGAACGCTTGCCTCTGTTTGCATAGCATCGAATTTATGGATGCTGGATTGTGTGGATTTTATTTATTCTTGTTTTTGGTGGAATTTTGTATTGACTCGTACTGCAAATTGTGGCACTTCGTTCATGAAATTGGCAAATAAATAGTGTCAAATCTTTGAGCAAAAAGATGCTAAAATTCTTGGACAGAGGACATGGGCAGGGCCACCCCCAAAATGCTGCTATAACATTTTTATGGCAGGACCGTAAAAGTAAATTATAAGATGTGTTGTTGCACAATATTTATCTGTACAACAGTTGGAACAAGTTGATACTCAAGCAAACGGTCTCAAGTAAATCAATAAACCTGCACGTACAGGAATTTTTAACAGAGATTGCCCCTTTTCTGTGTCTTCTTTTTTTTCCCTTCCAATGGTAACTTGCCAAGTGTATTTCCTGTTAAAATTCTGTAAAATCTCCGTGTACTCATAGCATTGTTTTAAGTAAATTCTGTAAAATCTCCGTGTACTCATAGCATTGTTTAAGTAAATTGCTTCACATTCATTAATCTAAAACACTGTGCAAATTAGGTCAATAATTTACAGAAAATGAGTAAAACCATCGTTCCTAAAAATCATAAGTTAGATCAACAGCAAGCACGGGACAGCAACAATACAGATTGTGGCTAAGGTGGCTATGATTGAACCTTGATAGAATGCTTTCCTCAAACTGCCGGCTCTTGAAAAATGCTGGAAAGCCAAATAAGCTGCTATTAGCAATGAAAAAATAACACCTTCCTGTGTTCCCCTGCCATGAATAAGAAAATGAAACACGAAATTAGTTCAAATAAGTACACAGTTTAGTTGACTGTCCATAATGGATCGACTAACCTCAGCCTCGTAATTTGGTAAGGACACACAATTATCAGTAGCAATGTTATAAATGGAAACTCCAATTCACCTAAAATTACAGAAAAGTCGATATCAGATAAGTAGAAAAGGAAAAACGTAGTCATGAACACAGTTTAAGAGACGACATTACGCAGACAAAATCATGATGCATCGACCGCATATAATCAGGGCTTTGGAAACTTCTAAGGGTAGTTTATTTAATAATTTGATTCTAAAGCCTTAATTTGGTGCTGCTAACTGCAGAATTGCAGTTCGCGTACGTTCAGTAAGTAGAACCGGACACCATAATTGACAAAATTTTAGCTTTTTTGTGTTTCTCCCAGTCCAATGCTATCTAATCCACTTTACCATAATATTCTATTTATGTTTCGACTATGAAATTTGACCCATTTGATTTCCACTTTGTTCGCTAAACGAGTATCTCGTAAGACATTTCTAAAGACAGCGTTGAACAATGCTGAACCCCCCATATTCTAAACTGAGGAAGCTCACGCACAAAAAATGATCATCCACTCAAGAACCTTACTTAAGTATAATTTCTTACAAGCCGCAAAAACAAACAAACAATTTGGAGAAATTAGCAGAATTAAGTACTTGATCAATAGAAATATCCTACCAGGAATGAAGAAGAAGAGACGTACGAGAAGTGCCAAGAAAGCAGTCCAAATGCCATACTCGCCTCTACAACAAAAAATTGATCATGAATACATTTACCAAGTACAAGTAATTCATAATATAGAACCCAGACTATGATAAATTGAAAGGTTTACTTAATCCATGAGACAATGCTTGCAGGAGCTTGTAGGGCAAATAAAGGTGCAAGAAAGGGTTTGTGAATGGCTGTGCCCCTCGCCAGCATTAGAACCCTGAAATTGAAATTAAATGCTTCATTTAGAAAAAGAATTTACATTCCATCCATCAATAGTTGGATAATCCCAAATCTCGACCAAACAATTACATGGATTCAAGATAAGCTTCTTTCTTTTTCGCCGTAAGAATCAAGAAATATGAATAAAATAATTAGAATCTAATAGAAAACATACGCAGTAGAAATAGTGGAGACCCATTGAAGATTCCGAGGCGTGAGTGGCCCAGAGTAACAGACCGCACCAAACCCATGTCGTTTCTTAATCATCGTCGTCTTTTTACCAACGTCTCTGCAACACACACCACAGAATATAATCCTTAAAACAAAATCAAAGAAAATCATTTCTTGAATTTATAACTATACTCAACCTCAATGGGTTATGGCTGATTGAGCTAACGGATTGTTTCCGACTGTCGAATAAAACTCTAGTTTGATGAGACTGGAGAGATTTTAGACCGAGACAGTGTTTGATATTGTACGAAGAAAAAGAAGATGAGAGAGAAAGGATCCCCATGTTCTAGTCCAAAACTTTAGTTTATTCACTGGCTTTTAGCCGGCGGCCCGGCGTATAAGGGGGATTTGTGGGAAGGATCAAGAAAATGATTTGGTTGGTAACCGCAAAAAAGACAAATCAGTAAGTACGAGCGATAAAAATAAAGAAAATTTAAAGTGACGTTTAAAATGTTTGTTCGTTATTTTTTTCGTCAAAGATATTGGAAAAGTTTTATTAACGACTAAATATTAGAATTAACAATTTATTTTTTCATCAAATTCTCATTTTCTAATTTTTTTTTCTAATCGTTTTCAAGTATTTATTCTTAAATTCATAAATTTCTTTTATTTTTAATTACACATTTTCAGAAAAATATAAATTATTTATAAATTTTATAATAGTGAATTTTTAGAAAATATGTGATTAAAAAACATAAAAAAAATTTAACTTACTTACAAAATATTTAATGTGAAAATGGATAATTGACAATAAATTTCAAAAAAATAAATAAAAATTAGTTGTTTGAGCCCCATTTTGAAAAAAAAAATGTATTTTAGTAAAATAATGCTATCCAAACAAGTTCTACAAAAGGGATGGGGACAGATATTATGTTGGCAGCACTTGTGTGGCTAAATGTTTATTTTTTTCAAATTGTCCAATAATATTGTCCCACGTGTCCCCCTATTTTTAATCACTGTCATTGAATATGTTTGTGTAACATGATTCATTTTAAAATAGTGTTTTTTGAAGAATGTATAGTAAGAAAAAGAATTTTTTTTTATTTACGTATAACAATGTTTTATTGAAAAATGTGATTGAAAATAAATTTTGTAAAAGGAGTTTTTGATAAAACGATGCTCAAACAATAACTTAATTTTTAGATAAAATAATAGAGCAAATAGGGGCTAAATGTTATTACTTGTTGCATTTAATGTGGAGAAAGTTCACAAATCATGCATTAAGTTTCACAATTGCCAAACTCGGGTATTAAGTTTAAAAAATGCAAAACTCAGGTATTTAGTTAATTAATTTTTAATGGTCACATGTACATAATTATCGGTCACAACTTATTTATTTGTCACATATTATTATATTAATTGGTCACAAATTATTTCGAGGTCACAAATCAAAATTTTATACGTCACAATTTCTTTCATTGATCACAGATAAAAAAATAATATAGGCCACAATTTATCTATCGATCACATATTTTAAAATTTGTTGGTAACAAATTATTTTTTAGTCACAAATTATTGAATTTTAAGACCAAAGTTCATACCACCTCGACCTCTACCTGTACCCGTAACTTCAATCAACCACCAACAGCTAACGCGCCACAAACCGCCATCATCTCACAGCGTCATCGCCGCCGACGTCGCTGCCTCCACCATTTTCAGCCAACATGACAACTACCAT
>CAIGRP010127457.1:0-11542 GCA_903798385.1 Fraxinus cuspidata | reverse complement strand
ACGTTTTCTACAAATTGTGATCAAATTTTACTTTCGTCCCGAAAGGACCGAGAGTAGGCGGAAGGTAGTCTAGGGGAGCAGACTACTACAGCACGGTGTTCCTTTTCGTGTCAAGAAGAAAGACACCCCGTGATTATTTAATTTTTAGTTTTTATAAAAAAGATGAGTGGGGATGGGGGGTAGTAATACCTTGTAGGGGTTGTGGAATGTCAACAATTTACTAGAGTAGAAAATGTTGCCGACTTTGAAATTTTAAGGTGGAGGAGAGCCAAGAGATGAAGTCAATTCTCTCCGATCTGACACATGGCAAGGACTTGTCTCATTTGAGTGTAATTTTTTCAATCTCCCATTGATTTGTTTCCATGTTAATTAATTGAAGATTGATTGTAAAAATTCGACAAAAAAGGTTGAGAACATAAATGCTATAATTAACAAACAAGGGTCTTAATTACAATTAAAATGTGACAAGAATAGAATTAGCCGCGAGTGTCTCATCAAAATGCAAAACAATTGCATTTTTGGGATTCTTTTGGGTTAACAAACAAATTAAAGCCAATCTCATTTTTGTCCCTTGAACTAATTCTTTTAGGCAAACCTTAGACTAAAATTGATATTCTAAGGTAAAGGAGTGCATCTTTTTTTTTTTTTTTCCCTTCTTTGATGAAAAAAAAAATTCAAAATATGAAAGAGATGTTTATTTTATTTTAAATGGTAACGGTTCGAATAAAACTTTAAAGTGAATTTATATAAGTAAAAAGAGAGAGAGAAAGAGGGGAGATCACTTTGAAAAATCGTGACATTCGAAGGTATCTTATCTTAGGTTCAAGACCATATAAGTAGAAGATATTCTATATATTGAAATGAATATCTGGTCGCACGAACAAAACGTGTTATAGTATTAAGTTTGTTACGAATTTAACTAGAATTGACTCTTAAAAAATGAAATTGCTCTATTTATGACCTTATGTTCGTCTAATTTTTTTGTCTCGACTAAATTTTGGGAAATTGCTTTTAGAATCCGGTAATTCTTCTCCAAAGAGCAGTGCACAAAAGTATTTGCTGTCATGCAGCCTGTGACAATTAGAACTGAAAAAAAAAAAAAAGACATAATAACTAATTTTATTTAATAAAATCGAATTTTAAATTTTTTATTGTTTAGCCTTCTAATAGTGCCAGAGTGGAATATGCCATTATATGATTGGCTGTGAATTGTGATAATGATCAAGCAACTTATGATTACAAATCATTTAGAAACAAGAGAATATTGCAGCAGAGGTACCCCATTTATTAAATTTGTGTAAACAGCTTCTTAATCCCTTCTTTCATGATGAATTTGTTCTCAACTTTTTAAATTTTAGCACTTTGGAACCCGACTTTTTTCCTCCAGGTCATGAATATGAGCATCTTGGGTCGAGTGGTGAGGTATTCTAGGCAACGGTGAGATTTAAAATACAATGTTTGAGGAACCGTCCAAGTGCATCAACCCCTTTCTTTTGGTTTGATCAAGTACGTGGTTGTATTCATGTTAACATTATAAAATCAAAAATTAAAAATTAAAATATGATAATTCTATTATTATCAATTAACATAAAAAATAATTATAAACTTCCTCTCCCATCCACCTTCTGTCCGTACTTCTCACATGCCTTCTAGACATGCATAGATAAAATGAGAAGAACGATGGAGGAGGAGAAGAAAACAAATAAGATATTTGGAGTTGAAATAAATGAATCGCTATCAAATTGAGGAGGTAGGTCAAAAAACTATGGGACACAATAGCGTGGCAAGATGTGGAGACAGGAAATATGTAATTGTGAGTTTATTTTTTCTTTCTTTATCATTTTTCTTTTCAATAAAATCATCCATCTTTACCTATTTTACCTATAAAACAGTCCAAAATGCATTATGCTATCCTTTCTAACAATAGCATAGACCCAAATCGTCCACTTTAAATCAAAGTGCTGCAAATTTGAATTTTGGGATAAACTTGCATAGAAAAAAAGGTTCGAAATCAACTTACAACATCACTCATAAGCTAGGAACGCCCACTACTATTTTTTCCATACAATGATGAGACGATGAGTGGAAGGATAAGGCATTGATGTCAGCTCCAATTTTAAAATAAATAATGGTTCCAAACAAGAAGTTAATTTCGAGTTAAGTTTAGGTCAACTTTTGTTTTCGTTTCCTTTTAAATAAATTAATGTTTTAATTAGAGCCTGAAATTTTAATACTAAACTTTTATAACTTATCATCTGTGTAGTTTATTATTATTTTTAATTTTAGCGTACGCAGGCCTCGGGTATATTTTATGTTATATTGGGTCGTTAGGTACATAAATTCCAAATATAATGTTTAATAAATTTTTCCATATTTATACTAATATTTGTCTTCCATCCGAGTTAAAACCATAGTTATTAGACCCGATCTGATAGTCTAGATCGAAAAAATCATCAAATCAACGAGTTAATGGTTCAATCAATGGGTCATTGTTAGACTTTCATTTTAATTAAATTATATATTTGAAATAAAAAGAAAATCATTTTGCTAAATCGAAATATATATATATATATATATTTTGTTTACATAAAAAACAATGAATCATCAGTTTCCATAATGGTCAACTAGGTGAATTATTATGGTGCCATCCAAGGCTTGAATCATTGCCATTGATCGAATCTGGTTCCTTGAGCGATGTAACTGATTTTTGATCTATTTCTATACTTCCTAGATCAATTCATGCACCAGGAAAGGACTCATATCCGGTTTGGCGGTTCCCAATTAACCGATTTTTGATCGATTCCTATGCTTCTTAGATCAATTAATGTATTTGGATCGGACAACTATTCGGTTCGACGATTTTTGGCCTGATCCGATTTTAATAACTATGGTTAAAATTTAAATGTACGTATTTTTAGAGTTAACTCTGCTATGGCATTCTTGGAATTAAAAATCACATTTCTAACATTTTAAAATGAGCTAAAACATGATAAAATTGAATTGCGTGGCCGATTTCCCCATTGCCAAACCCTACTTGTAGTAGTGCTAGAAATTAGAACACCGCCCTGTCGCACTCCACCCCCCTTGTCGAGTTCTTAATTGGGGAAATTCTACTAGAAGTCATCCAACTTAAAATTGTTTTGTCTTGGTCCTCTAAACTCAAATTTTTTCAACTTAAAGACTCAATTTATGTTTATATATCTAATTGACAATTTCGGTTCTAACCATCACCAAAGCAGGCATGTGTAATGTGTCCAGTGTTGTTTATAATTGCTTTACATTCCAAATCAATATAAATGAACGATAGATAAGTGCATAGTACTAGTTGATTTAACTAAATACGTGGATAAAAAATAGTTTGATCGAATATAAACAAATATCAAACAACACTTGACCTAGCCAACGAGACTTCAACAGGTGAGGGGTAGGGGTGGGTCGATGGGTCAGCATGGTTGAAATCCTGTCACATTTCTTGGGGATCATTCAATGGTTACCCGGTAATAATATAATAAAAATTTGGAAATGAGCAAGATTTAAAGTGACTAGGTGGCTTTTGTTTCTTGGTCTCTGTCAATGTATTTGACTGAACTTAAAATTCTACAAAACAATTTTTTGGGTTCTAAAAAATCATTCGTCAAATCTTAGTTCTTGTTTGAAAATGGTAAATCTTGTAACATCAACGTCTATATTGCCGATTAAGATTACAAATTCCACCCGTCGCCAAGTCAAAAATTCTATTAGTTTCGTAAGATTATAGACAAAATGATTAAATTCAAACTGTAAATATAAGTTATGTAATCAAATTGAAATAAAAATGAGTTTTCCGATCAAAGTAAGGACCAATTTGAAATGACCGTGTAAGTTGGGTAACCGCAATGAAATTTTACCGTTCTTACCATTTTGTCACTGTTCTCCCACTTTTCGAAGTGTGTGGGCGGTGGCCGCTACTCTCTCTCTCTCTCTCTCTCTACATCATCACATATGAACGTTATACACATTTGAGGCCCTCATTTTGCCAGATGGGATTACAATGTTGACAAATTTCTCACTCATCGCTTTCATGAATACAATAAAATGAACTGAATTATGTGTGGTCGGTCGTATTATATTGATTGATGTTCGTCACTATGCCCTACTGATAGCACAATTGCGTGTATATAAATCAACCACATCTGCTTGCATTTAACCCATCACAGAGCAGTGAAATCATCACTCGGAGAGAGAGAAAAAAAAAGGGACACAAATTTGCTTGGTTTAGTGTGAGAAAGAGAAGAAATGGAGAGCAAAGAGGAGGATGTACGAGTGGGAGCCAACAAATTCAACGAGAGGCAGCCGATTGGCACGGCGGCTCAAAGCCAAGACAAGGACTACAAGGAACCACCACCGGCGCCGCTTTTCGAGCCGGGTGAGCTATCCTCGTGGTCGTTCTACAGAGCTGGCATAGCCGAGTTCATAGCCACTTTCCTGTTCCTCTATATTACAGTTTTGACAGTGATGGGAGTTAGCAAGTCTGATTCCAAGTGTACAACTGTTGGAATCCAAGGTATTGCCTGGGCATTTGGCGGCATGATCTTTGCCCTTGTTTACTGCACTGCAGGAATTTCAGGCAAGTTCTTTTTCTATATATGATTTACAAATTTGGCTTGTATTTGCTCAGATCTTTAACAGTAATATCTCAAACGATCCGTCTAAAGTTCAAAGAGGAAGTCGGATTTCAAGATTGGTATGTGGGTTGGTATGGAAAATACTAACCAACATATATATTGAATTATGGTCTCTGTCTCTGTAGTTTAGTCTTTGATAGTATGAAATTTAAGTTTTAACAGTACTATCCCTTTTCCTTCGAAGAAAAGGGCCTAATTTCTACTGGAAAAGAGAACAAACTTAATGAACTGTTTGTTTTGCAGGGGGGCATATAAATCCGGCAGTGACTTTCGGGCTGTTTTTGGCTAGAAAATTGTCGTTGACCCGGGCTGTGTTCTACATGGTGATGCAGTGTCTGGGAGCCATATGTGGTGCTGGTGTTGTTAAGGGATTCGGAAAGACCCTGTACATGACCAAGGGTGGTGGTGCTAATGTAGTAGCCCACGGTTACACCAAGGGCGATGGCCTAGGTGCTGAAATTATTGGTACCTTTGTGCTCGTTTACACTGTTTTCTCCGCTACTGATGCCAAACGTAGCGCCAGAGACTCACACGTTCCTGTAAGCACTCCTCTTGTCTTTGTAGGCCCGTTTCTCTTGAAATTATTGGTTAGACTTGAGCGAATATAAATCATTCTTCACATTTGATTGAGCTTGAACAAGAATTTGCTTGTGTATCTGTAATAAAATTACCTTTTCTTTTTTAAAGAATCGATACATCAAAACTTGACATTAATGATCACGAAAAAGTTTGATTAACTGGATTCCCAAATGCTGTAATTCAATGGTTTTCAGATATTGGCCCCCTTGCCCATTGGTTTTGCTGTGTTCTTGGTGCACTTGGCAACCATCCCTATTACCGGTACAGGTATTAACCCCGCCAGGAGTCTTGGTGCAGCAATCATCTACAACAAAGACCACGCATGGGATGATCACGTAAGCTAAAAATTCAACTATTGAAGGGCTTTTACCTAGACAATTATAATATCCTAACCACCACTACATGATGTATAAGGGTTCTCATGGTAGAATGTGACAAATTTTTACGTTGTTCACTTACCACGACCCTCCATTATCTATTCTGAGACGACTATGAGAAAATTTTAAAAATTAGGCAAATGAGACTATAAGATTGGCTAAAGTTTGTTCTCACTCTCATCTTGCTTTGATGATAATATGCAGTGGATATTCTGGGTTGGACCATTCATTGGAGCAGCACTTGCAGCTCTATACCATGTGGTTGTGATCAGAGCCATCCCGTTCAAAAAATAAGCGATGACGTTAAAAGCCTACTCAATTTGTGGCCACTGATTCAAGCACATGATGGAAATTGAAGAGGCTGATTTAATCTTCTGTTGTTTTTTTCTATTTTTTTTTTCTCTGTTTGGTTTGTATGTATTTTATGGGTACTCTTCTGTATTTAGATGGTGACGTGCTCTCAGAAAAAGGACTTCACTTTTAAAAAGATAAATCCAGAGAGATCATGCTCATGTGCTCATCGAAAATGGTGGGCCTTTGTGTCTGTAGTTTTCTATGGCTATGCAATGAGAAGTTGTCTTAATAACCAAACCTACCCCCCAACGTCTCTTATCTAATCCTCTTATTATCTTCCACATAACGTCTCTATAAAGCACGGGCAAGCACTGAGATCAAGAGTTGAAATTGGCTGTCCTTTCTAGCACTTCACTTTTACAAATGGAAAGAGGTTAAGGTGTAATGTGTTGAGGTGTCGAAAATTTTGTTGGCCCTTCTCGTTCGTTCAAAAGAGTTAATAAGTCGAAGTGTTAAAAATGTATTGAAAGATAGTTGAGGAGTCAATAAATTCAAGACAAGGTATTTGAGCTGGGTTTGGGTTTGAATTATGGTGTGTTTATGGCTTTGCAAGTGGCATCATCTAGACCAGGGCCGAGCCACATTGAGTTAGAGTTGGACCACTTGAAGAAATTGTTCACGAGAATGTGGAGGGTGGTGGTCAATAGGGATGTCACGTTTTAGGCTTTATTTGATACGTAGAATTGAAAATCTTAAGATAAAAAATGTGATGTAGTAAATGACTATGCAAGTGGCATGTTAACATTGACTAGTGCTTGTGAGGTACGAGTCGGGGGAGGACCACCCAAGAAAAACAACTTGGTTAGACTCTTGCACAAAGCTTTATCAAAAACAAGTACAACTCGTTTTTTGAATTTAATAATTTTTGCTAGAGTAAAAATTATTGGTATAATTGAATGATGAAGGAATGCGGAGATTGATGCCAAGGTTTTTAGATTACATGGTACAATTATTCGACTTGGGCATTTCATCGATGGACCAATTTTCTAGAATTGTGGAGGTCAGATATTTGCTTTTTGGAAAAATAGGGAAAATATTGGGGTCAAAATGAAAATCTCTGGAAAAATAAAAACTTTGCTGTAAGTTGTTGACCATTTTAAAATTGTGCTATACAAACAGGCTCAATGACACAAAACGGGGGAACACGTGTGATTGGACACTTTGAAAAAAAAAAATACCAAAACAGGTGCTGTCAAATCAGTTTGTAATTCTTTTTCTTGTCTTTGAACATGTTCAATCATTATTATTCTCCATATTATTTACCTGCTTTTAAATAAGATCGTAGATAAATTAATAAACCGAGCATTCTATTGGGCACATAGAGAATGAAAATTTGTGTTTAATATTTAGGCATTACATTAATTATGCTAAGTCGACAAAGATAGGGTTCAAAATAGGCCGGATGGCTCCTTCAAGAATTGAAACTAGCAAATTAGCCTAGCATAAAAATATATTTGTTATAAATTTCTTCTAGTTTATACCCATCAAAAGTCAAATATTATGTAAATTTCACCATTTGAGCTCGTCGCATAATCAATTTCGCAAAAGCTTGTGTAAAACTAACTTAAAATATACATAAAAAGGAGCTCGAACAATTATTGACGCCAATTATTAGTCGAGGTTGAACATTGTTAAATGTTAACTCGACAATGAAGCGATAATTAATGTAACTACCCCTCTTCAATGACCATGAAACTCACAAAAGTAGTACTACAAGTGAAACGATACAAAGAATTACTGCTATCGTCATTTAATCCCGTTTAGTATTATTTGGGTCAAACGCTCAATCTTTCGTCTAAAGCCCACATAAAGCTGGGGCACATATTAAATTCTTAAGCCCACATCTGTTCATTAGTTTGGTCCAAGAAAGGAGGCTCGAATCCAATCCCATAAATCAGGGAAGACTTCTTTCCTACCAGTTGAGTTAGGTATTTCACAAATTTGAAGATAAATTTTCATTTGGGCATGCCCCGAAAATTTTACATACAGCGTTGAGCGAGACGAAAAAATGAATAGTTGGCTTATGACATGTCTCTCTTCCCCACCCTACCCCGTCCTCCCATACATATATTGAGTAGTTCGCAAATGTATCAGGTCATATTTAAATTAAACTTAGATTAAACTACTTTAAATTTAAATTATGTGCTCTTACTTGCTTTCAATTTTTTATTTTGTGTTATTATTGCTTAGTACTACGGGGTTAAGCATTTCAACCATAATAATAACACATTGTATAAAGATGACAAC
Source organism: Fraxinus cuspidata (assembly GCA_903798385.1). Lineage (NCBI taxonomy): Eukaryota > Viridiplantae > Streptophyta > Magnoliopsida > Lamiales > Oleaceae > Fraxinus > Fraxinus cuspidata. The sequence continues at coordinate 3,321 of CAIGRP010127457.1, read as the reverse complement.
ATATGTTGTAAATTAAGTTGTAACATTAATTGTCAATCGTCCTTAAAAATTATAATTAAAATTAATTAGGGCCCAGACTACTCATAAACCAATTTTTAGGGGAAAAAATTGTAAGGCTTAAATCCTAAAATCGTAATCTTATAATCCAAATAGGGAGAATTTTAGTCAAGATACAAAACATTTCATTTATTAACAGACTTTGTCCAAACCTTTCATTTGTGCCACCATAAATATCAAACCTTTAAAAATTTCACAGCTCAAATCCAAAATGACGGTTTCTGCCAGTTTGACCCTGAAAACTGTCCCCCATAAATTAAAAATTTAATAATTTTTCCCAAATAAAATAATGACATTTTGGACATAACACACTTTTCTTAATAAATAAATAAAAAACCACAAACCCCACCCCATCTCCTTCTTCCCCAACCCCTCGCCCCAAAACCAAAAATGCCCCACCCAGCGTCCACTATCGCCGCCGCCTCTTCAACTGGTCATTGTTACTTATGTGGCCGTCAACCGTCCAATTCAAACACCATCCAAACTACTAGCCCTCAACCGCTGCCACTAAGTACCCAAGCTACCACTAGCGACTACCTACATCATGTCAGTGAGAGGGTTTGGAGGTTAGTGAGAGAAATGACTGTGAATGTTTGAAGTAGGCGAGGGATTGGTGAAGAAGATGATAGATTCTAAGTTAAGAGATTGGGGAATATACACCGGTAATGAGGCAATGAGATCTATCTAGAACTCCAAACACCACTCAAACCCCTAGTTCTCAACCGCTACCACTAGATACCCAAGCCCTTAATTCGTGTGGTGATCCTGGCGGCCTTTTTTGGTGACTGTTTGATTTGTACTTGCTGTTCTTATGGTTGTACAGTAACTTGTGATGGCTAAAGATGCATCCACAGGCTTCAACGGCTGAATGATGGAGGAGGTAGAAGCACTAGGGGCAGACCTATATGAGGCCCGTAGCCCCCACTCAAATTTTCAGATTTCTCGATTTTTTCTCAGATTTTTTTTTAAGTTTTTAGATTTTTTTTCTAAGGTTTTTTGGTTTCACTTTCATTGAATATCCTTCCTGGGTCCGCCCCTGAGAAGCACTAGTGTTAGCTGTAAACGACGATGATAACGCACCACTAGTAGCTCAAGCAATAGACGAATTAGTAATGAATTGGGGTGATTGGCCATGTTGGTATTCTGGAGGAGATGATAAGATGAAGTCAAATAGTATCTACTTAGAAGACAAAGTAACGGGTGTTTGAAATGAAACATTCATTACTAGGTATTTAGTGATGGGTTTAGATATTAATCTAATATCTACTTCATGTAAGGACAGCGAGCAGATGTAGGATGAATCTAATGGAGTAAGGGAAAATTACTCGTATAGATAATTTAAATTTATTAAAAATATGAATTAATATATTGTTATGAAAAATAAATGAATTGAGGCAAAAACGAACTTTTAGCAGTGTTTTTATTTTTGAATTACATAGTTATGGGTGTTTGGAACGAAATCAATAAGCATTTTTTTTCCTTTGGTGTTTTTTATTATTATTATTATTATTATTATTATTATTATTATACAGGACAACCATTATTTTGAATTTCAAATATAATATCTACTTTGTATTGATTTAAATATGAAAATATTGCTTTTATTTTTCTTCTAACTACTTTAGATTGGCAGATTCCTGATCTATATGTAGATATAATTTTGTTTTTCAATTCAAATTGATCCTATAGTTTTGAGTTGCTAGCTCGTCTGGGCTTTGATATCATATTAATCATCTCATCTAGAGTTTAAGTAATCTAAAACAATATGTATTTACTGAAATCTTATCCTTAAACACAGGGGTCGAGCTCGATAGAGTCCAGTGCAGGCCACTGAACTTTGGGTCCAATCCAATTCATTTTTTTTTTATTTTTTAACAATACATAAATCCCACATATTAAAATTACATTTCAAAATTAAAAAACTTGTTAAATTATTTCAAAATTCAAGTGTTAATTCAAATTAAATATATATAATATATAATTATCAATCCAAAAATTTCCATACATTCAAATCTGAAAATCATACCACCCCACCAACCCACCCACCCCACCTTCCAAAAAATTTCCAGAAATTAAAAACTGAAAATCACACCCCAAATCCGTGGATCCACCTACCCCACCCCTACCTTGCAAAAAAATTTCAAAAATAAAAATATCAAGTTACTGATGTGTCATCCGTGACTAATTGTGACCAAATTTGTATTCAGTGTGACAGTCTGTGACCAAGTCAATCTTAATTGTGATAGTATGTGATCGAGTCACAACCAGTCACAATAAACACATATTTGGTCACAAATGATCACCACAAACAAATCCGCTTACACCACGAACAAGTACCACAATCCACCACAAGTCATTACCGTCATTACCTCCAATGCACCACCAACACCACCTTCAACTCAAATTTACAACCAACACCATTAAGAAAATCAGGAAGACCAACTTCGATCTCTATAGTTTTGAGTTGCTAGCTCGTGTGGGCTTTGATATCATATTAATCATCTCATCTAGAGTTTAAGTAATCTAAAACAATATGTATTTACTGAAATCTTATCCTTAAACACATGGGTGGAGCTCAATAGAGTCCAGTGCAGGCCACTGAACTTTGGGTCCAATCCAATTCATTTTTTTTATTTTTTATTTTAACAATACATAATCCCACATATTAAAATTACATTTCAAAATTAACAAACTTGTTAAATCAAACTTGTTAAATTATTTCAAAATTCAAGTGTTAATTCAAATTAAATATATATAATTTATAATTATCAATCCAAAAATTTCCATACATTCAAATCTGAAAATCATACCACCCCACGAACCCACCCACCCCACCTTCCAAAAAATTTCCAGAAATTAAAAACCGAAAATCACACCCCAAATTCGTGGATCCACCTACCCCACCCCTACCTTGCAAAAAAATTTCAAAAATAAAAATATCAAGTTACTGATGTGTCATCCGTGACTAATTGTGACCAAATTTGTATTCAGTGTGACTGTCTGTGACCAAGTCAATCTTAATTGTGACAGTATGTGATCAAGTCACAACCAGTCACAATTAACACAAAATTGATCACAACCAGTCACAATAAACACATATTTGGTCACAAATGATCACCACAAACAAATCCGCTTACACCACGAACAAGTACCACAATCCACCAAAAGTCATTACCGTCATTACCTCCAATGCACCACCAACACCACCTCAACTCAAATTTACAACCAACACCATTAAGAAAATCAGGAAGACCAACTTCGATC